>JAAGEH010000186.1:475772-586484 GCA_011751065.1 Lasiurus cinereus | reverse complement strand
CAGCCTGGGAAAGGGACACGTGATTACATGTGAGCTGAACCAAGAAGGCAGAGGGCCATCTAATCGCCCGGCTGGGCTCTGTGCACGAGGCAACTCTGTGTATGTCCCCAAAGGACTTAGAAATGCTGCGAGTGCTGATTTGGGGGTTACAATTAGATCTCAGCGAGTGAGTTCGTAAATATAGAATTTGTGAACAAAGAGGCCAACTGTATGTAATCTAGATGTAACTTGTATGAAGTAAGATGTTAAATTTTTATATTATATTAACTAGGTGGGCACAGAATGCTAAAATACAGTTTTATTTTTATAAAAAGATGTAGTAATATTTCATTAAATTTTGCAAAAAAGTAAATGAGAAAGTTTATCTTTAAATAATTTTGATTAAAATATTTATATTCATTAATTTTAATTTATAATCTGCTTTTAATTTTAATAGGTAAGTTTAAGTTTTTAAAAAAATAACTTTAAAAAAACATTTTATTTTTCACATTTTCTTTATACTGTTATGAAAATATATTAAAATTTGGCTTTGGATTGAATTGCCTTCTTATTATTTACTTTTTAGATAATTACTGTTATGGAAAACAAATTATGTGGCCATTTTTATTACAATAACATAATTCACAATGTGGCTAAAATGAAGACAAGAAAAATTAATTATATGGCATAAATACTGTGATAATATGTAGATTATACATGGCTTTATTTTGTTACATATCTAGATATTGTCATCCCATCAACCAGACATGTCCTGCAATAATAAAATTTATATAACTTTGATATTTTATTGACTTGTAGTCATATACTAGTAAAAACCATAACCTCACATATTTTTTAAAAATTTGTTGTTAGAAATTTATCAAGATAGGAGGATGGATGTGTTTTATTTAACAGTTTATTGGTTTGACTTATTGCTTCTTGCCATTTAGACATCTGGCCTGTGCTCTTGGCCTGGGCCCACGCACAATTAGGGTGGGCCTGTTACTATGGAAACTGAGGGTGTTGGGGGCGGGGTTTGGAGTCTGTATCCAAGAGAAGCAGCAGACCAGCCTAGAGATATTCTGACATTCTCATCGGGTCTAGCTCCAAATCTTAGAACAAAAGATAGTGACAGCCTTGAATCAAGCCAGAAAACCCACTACAAAAACTACAATAGGCCGAAACTGGTTTGGCTCAGTGGATAGAGCGTCGGCCTGAGGACTGAAAGGTCCCAGGTTTGATTCCGGTCAAGGGCACATACCTTGGTTGCGGGCACATCCCCAGTAGGGGGTGTGCAGGAGGTGGCTGATCGATATTTCTCTCATTGGTATTTCTAACTCTCTATGCCTCTTTCTTCCTCACTGTAAAAAATCAGTAAAATATATATTAAAAAAAACCCACCTACAATAGGGCTAAGGTGGAACCCAGGTTGGAGACGGCCGCCCTGCGGGCTGGTACCTGGGCGGGGAGAGGCCCGAAAGGGCCTGGTGGCATGGGGCCATGGCGAGGCGAGGGTCCTCGGGAAGCTGGTGGGGTCAGAGGGCCATTTGTTCTGATCAGAACGTGAGATCAAAGCACGTGGCCATGCCCTCTGGGGAGAGGCTGTGGACCCTCCAGGGGGGCGGCATCCGGTCCCGGTGAGATGCTCTCCATGAGCGGCGAAGGTCCAGGTGAGAGACCTGTGCCCCTGGAGCTCCCCGCTCTGAGCAGCCTCGGACCAGGGTTCCTCCAGAGCGTGTTTACCAAAACCAAGACAAAGCGTGGAGGCCACCTGGTCGGTGATATCACCTCTGAGTATGGAGACTGGGGCTGTGAATCGTCTGCAGAGACAGTATGTGTAAGACCTCAGGGCACACAGAAAGTGACCCCAATTCTACTTCTAGTTCTAGCTGCGCAACCGTGGATACTTTCTTTTACCTCTACAGGCCTGCTTCCTCATCTTGAAAACAAAACCACGGTCTTGCTTGAGATGATTTATCTTCCAGAAGGATTCCTTCTGTGTGTCTTGGACTCTAGCCAGTACCAGGATTACTTATTCCAAAAAGCAATTATTCTTTTGTTTGCTGGCTTCAGGGGGAACCCAGATATTTTATGATGCTCTGCGGGAGCCAGGACGGCAGGTGCCCTTTGCCTCTGAGCCAGCATCTTTGGCGCTGGCCCAGTCTCTTTGGTTGAGGTCATCCTACCCTTGTTATGTGCTCAGACATGCTACCTTCAGGGAAGTACCCACAAGACAATGGGTCTCTTTGACAGCACCAAGTCCCTTCGACTGTGATAGGCAGCCCATGAGGTCTATAACGGGGTTCAGTTTGTAACTTCCTTAAACCATGACTTACTGTTAGTAACTTATTCTAGAAATATTTCAATGGGGGAGAATAGTACTTTCCTCATGGTATGGCTGTGAAGAGTAAGCAAGTTCCTGTAGAACTTTGGACAGTGTCTAACATAGTAAATTCCAATAAACATTAGCAATGGAGTCTTGCTCAGCTGAGGTGATTGACTTTTTCTGTCAAGATGCCTGAAGAATTTTTCTCTATCACACAAGGTCACTAACTTAATTAGAACATATTTTGGTATTTAACATTCTGCATCCTGTTTTCTTGGAATAGAGTTTGTTCTGTTTAGTTGTATATTCAGCCCTTGCTTTCATACAAATTAACTTGATTATATATTTAAATACACCTGTCCCCTATGTTGGGCTCTTTACATCAGTTATACATATATTTAATGTTTTTCTCTCTTCCCTATCTATTTCTTTCTCTTTCTCATTTATATTCACTGTGATTATCTTAAGCCTTTCCTCTACATCAGTATTCATATTCAGCAGCATTTATTCAGTTTCCTCTTACTTATAATTTACTAGAGGCCTGGTGCAGGAAATTTATGCAAGAGGCTTGGCCCTTGCAGCCCTGGCCCTCACAGCTCTGGCTTCATCCGGAAGGTTGTCTGGACGGTTGTTCTGCTGTTTGGTCTAATTAGCATATTAGCTCTTTATTATATAAGACTAGGGGTCTGGTGCACGAAATTCATGCACTGGGGGTGGAGGGTCTCTCAGCCCAGCCTGCCCCTCTCACATACTGGGAGCCCTCAGGGATGTCCTACTGATGGCCCTCAGGGAATGAGCCTAAGCTGCAGTCTGGCCTCTCTTTGTGAGAGGTGACCGGGCTGATCAGGGGGAGGCACCAGCCCCATCACCCCGCTGCTGCAGCCACTACCAGTCACCTCAGCCACCAAGGTGTTCTCATCAACAGAGACTCCAGTCCCTTCACCATGAAAGGATGACAGCTTTCTTTAGGCATTTTCAAGATATGTTTTTCATAGGATATGACATTTCTTTCTTTTTCTTTTTTTTTTTTATCCTCACCTGAGGATATGTTTCCATTGACTTTTAGAGAATGTGGAAGAGAAAGGGAAAAACAGAGAGAAACATCTATGTGAGAGGGACACTTTGATTGGTTGCCGCCTGCATGAGTCCTGACCTGGGCCTCAACCAGGGAGGAGCCTGCAATCTAGGCACATTCCCTTGATCAGAATTGAACCCAGACCCTGCGTCAGCAGGCCAAGGCATTATCCACTGAGCCAAACCGGCCAGGGGGCAGGATATGGCATTTCTTAGCCCTCCAGCAGTGGACCTTCCCTTTTTTTCTCCAGAAGTGTGGTGGAAAAATCCTAGATCACCTTTTTGGATTCTTATTACCCATGTTGTTAAGAATATTACCAGTGGCATAAAGGAAGCTTAGCCAATGAGCAATCAGAAAAGGTGTTTCCTCTGTAGTTCACACCAATCGCCATCTGGGCCCTGCCCAGGCCTAAAACCTCTGGCCGGCACTTTAGGTCTGGCAGGGGTCCCCCAGCTCCCTCCAATCCCCGGCTCTGCCCCTGCCCCCTCGGCTCTGATTGCAGGCTTGGCTCTGCCCAGAGGCCCCCTGGCTCAGGCCCTTCTCAGGGTGGTCAGAGCCCACACGGGGCCTACCTCAGAGTGACCTGGTGCCAGAATGTTCCCGGGACCCAGGTGCTGAGCATCTATGTATGCAAATTAACCTCCATCTTTGTTGGTTTAATTTGCATACTCACTCTGATTGGCTATGGGCATAGCAGAGGTACAGTCAATTTACATGTTTGTCTTTTATTAGGTAAGACTAGAGGCCCGGTACATGAAATTCATGCATGGGGGGAATCCCCTCAGTCTGGCCTGCACCCTCTCCAACCTGGGGCCCCTCAGGGGATGTCTGATTGCCAGGACTGCTGGCTCCTAACCACTTGTCTGCCTGTGTGCCTGCCTGATAGCCCCTAACCACTTCTGCCTGCTGGCCTTATGCCCCTAACTGCCCTCCCCTGACAGGCTGACCACTCCTAGCTGCCCTCCCCTGCTGGTCTAATCACCCCCAACCTCATCTGCCTCAGCCCCTGACACTGTGGCTTTGTCCAGAAGGACGCCTGGAAGATATCCGGTCTAATTAGTACATTACCCTTTTATTAATATAAGTAGTTTAATGTTGTCCTTTGTTTTATTAAATCTTAAATCTCCCTGTTCAGCTCTTTTCTCTTGTCTTACCATCTTGTCTGTGAGTCTGTGTTTCACTGGGTGCATGAAGAAAATTGGAAGGGATTTTCTTCTGTTGTGTGAGGTATGACTTCTTCTCAGTTGGGTTGCTGGTCATTTGCATTCCCTGTCTCCCCGATCTCTGTGATATGGTTTTAGTGTTATCATGCTTTTTCTTTTCATTTTGCTAATGCTTAGGGAACTTCGCCCATTGGCTTTATTTGTTCTGATAGAGTGTGGGTGACTTCTGGATTCTCTTCCTCATGTCATGAGATCACTGTTTTTCTTTCTCAGCTTCATTGTTGAGGTTGTGGAAACTGGGTGGGCAGTGGGCAGAGAGCTGGAGATTTGAACCTGGGTTCTGCTCTACCTGCTGTGATACCAGAGATGGGTCAGGATCTAATGCTGAGGGCTGGGTCATGTACACTGCTCCCTGAGGTAGAACCTTAGGATTGAATTATTGCCCCCCTTCAGGCTACTGCTCGGATGTCTTCCCTTTGGTTGGATTAGCCCATTGCTCACTCCCCCATGATACCCATTTCTCCCTCAGCCACTTCTACCACTTTTCAGTCAGTGGAGGAAGTGGATACAGATACTCACCTGCCTGGCTTCTCTCAGCTTTGTGGGTATTCGTGAGAATCACAGGATGTGGCAGATTCTCCATTGTAGCTTCCAGGGAAGTAGGTAACCAGTAAGCAGCCACGCCCTCAGAGGTTTCTCGGTCCCACCCAGGAATCTTGTTTCTTTTCTTGATTAACTGTTTTTGAAGTTTATTGTACTAGGTATGACTCTTTCCTTATTTGATTGCTGTTGGTGAATTTCTTTCAGTTATTAATACTTCTTTATTCTCTTGGCAATTTTTGAGGTGTTGGTGGAACAAAACTCCATGAGAAAGTTTCTGTCTGCCATCCAGAGCCCTTTACTTGCTGTATGTCACCTGACTACCCCACTACAATAGAAATTCCATGGAGCCAGAGTAGCCCTTAAGCCAGGGCAGAATTATCTCTGATTATCTCTCTACTGCCCTGTACACACCAACAGAGACAGCACACACACACACACACAGACACACACACACACACACACACACACACACACAAAATTCCATACTGACAGAGATCTTGTTTGGTTTATCCGTGTGTCCCCAGATCCTAAAAAAGTGCTTGGCATAGAGTTGGTACTCAATAAATATGTAGGATGGATGGATGGATGGACTGATAATGGAGGTTGGGTGGATGGATGGATGGATGGGTGGATAGATGGATGATGGGTGGATGGGTGGATGGATGGTTGGATGGATGGGTGGATGGGTGGGTGGATGGATGGATGGATGGATGATAGATGGATGGGTAGATGGGCAGATGGGTGGATGGAATTAGTCAGGAGGCTATCACCATAGTTTCATGTAGGGATGGTGTGAGCCTGAGCACTAGAGGCAGAAATGGAGGGGAAAGGGTAGATCTGAGATACATTGAAAGTTGGAGTAGAACCGAGTTCGATAACTCAAGTGGGCAAGTAGCCGTGAATGAGAAGCAAAGTCTATCCCTAAGGTAAATGGAAGACTAGGGTTTTTAGTTGAATGAATGGGTGTTGGCATTAGGTTCTTAACTGAGAGAGGGAACACAGAAAGAGCAGAAGATACTGTGTTCAATTTGGACTTGCTGGGTTTGATAACACAGAGCTGCCTTAGACACAGAGCTGGTGTTCGGGAAAGAACAGGACTGGGCAGAGTCTGGGGTGTCATCAGCAAAGGTGGAGGTGGAGGCAATGACGTTAGATAAGAGAATGAGGCATAGGAGTAACCACTTATCTGCATTTGAGATGGGGAAGGGATCAGAAGCAAAAAAAAAAACAGCACCCTAAAACCAAAACACCCAGACACAAACCAATTCCATTAAGCTCCAGGTCCTAGAAAATGTCTCCAGAAATAGAAAAAAAAATGATTATGCAGATATATTCACATTTGTGCCCAGCTCTGCCCTCTTCCCTATTCTGCCCTACATCCTTCACCCCCTCATCAAGTGTTTCCACAAAACTCAAAGAAAATGCAGATTTACATAATCTCAAAAATGTGAAACCACTGCCTCAGCGGCAGGAATGGCTTGCATTCACTAAAGCGCACAGTATGAGTCATCGGAGGTTCTGAAATTCAGCAGGAACTCAGCATTTCAATGCCCCGATCAGTGGGACGAGGGGGTGGGTGTAGACAAGCACCGGCAGGAAACATTGAGTGTCAGACAGGGAAGATCCAGGAAGGTTTACCTTCAGCGGCGACTCAGAGTCTGGAAACAATGATGTCAGCACAAGTCTTGGCAGGGAGATGGAGTGTTTGCTGGGAGCAGGGACCTGGAGGGGACATGTCCCCTGATCCCCCAACCTTCCATGTCCCCTTCCTGCACCCACTCTAACATAGATTTAGACTTAATGTAGGCCTGGGATGATGCTTTTATCCTGAATCTCTGGATCCCACCTCTGTGAGCTGCATGCGAGGTCACACTGACCTGTCCGAGCCCTGGGCATCGTTGTAGGAACTGAACGCTGGGAATCGGAGTGGAAGTGGAGTTGTCTTGGGGCTTTAGTTACTGAATTTCCATGTGCAGAGCTGAGCCGAAACTCCTGCCCCATCAGGCAGGTGGGAGCTTCTGTGATGTATTTTCACCCAGTCAACTCCCCAGTCAGCTAGCTGAGGGCTTCAGCATAGGCTTTATTGCCCATGATCACGATCACCACATTATAATCATCTATACTAATGAAAGGTAATACGCTAATCAGAACAGGAGACCTTCTGGGAGACTTTCCGGACGTCGGACAAAGCCATGGTGGCAGAACCAAGGCAAAGGCGGTTAGGGTGATCAGGCCAGTGTGTGTGTGTAGGGGGGGCAGTTAGGGTCTAGCAGGCCAGCAGGGAAGGCAGTTGGGGTCATTCAGGCCGGCAGGAAGGGCAGTTGGGGGTGAGCAGGCTGGCAGGTAGAGTGGTTAGGCATGATCAGGCAGGCAGGCAGGCAGTTGAGTGGTTAGGAGCCAGCAGTCCTAGATTGTGAGAGGGATGTCTGATTACTGATTTAAACTGGCAGTTGCACATACCCGATGGGTCCCAGATTGGAGAAGATGCAGCTGGGCTGAGGGACACCCTCACCACCCACTACCCCACCACCCTCGTGCACAAATTTCGTGCACCAGGCCTCTAGTTAATAACATAAATGGCTAATTATTTCTAAATTCTTCTCTAGGGAACTGCCTTGGCCAAATGGGACCTGCAGCCCATAGCCAATGGCTCACTGATGCATAGAGGTACAGAAAGGTGACCCCCTTTTTGTTTTAAGGTGAAACAAACTCTGGTGTAATTTTTGTTCTAGAGCTCCCCGTGGGATTAGACTGAAGAAACCAGTCTCCAGTTAAGACTACACCCTTCCCCTCACATCCTTCCCCGGGCCTCGCCCTTTCTCTTTCAAGCACTTCATATATCAAGGGCGGGCACGGAACCGTCTCAGGCTCTGCTTCTGGTGACAATGGGGCAGTAGGCAGACCTGCATTCAAATGCATCTATGTGCTCTGGGATCTTCAGCAAGTCAATTAAGCCCTCTGTGTCTTATTGTCCTCATCAGTTTCTGAAAGAATGTTACTAATTTAACCTTCATTCCTTCTCTTTTTTTCTCATTAAGCTTTCACTTTAGTCTGTGGGTTGGGGATAGAGAGACTAAAAGGCATAGTTTGGCCCCCAGAGGCACAGTGTTTCTCAAAGTGCAGGATTGGAATCTCTCATTAGAGGTTAGTGGAATCAGTCTCAGTGGATCTGACCTGCATGCATTTTGAGAAAAATGAAACAGAATAAATGAAGAGAAGTTATCAGGGCGAAATAGACTCAACAAGAGCCAGGTCAAGGAAGCCTTTACTGGGCTTTATTATTCTATCTCTATAACGTATTTCCCCACAGATAGCTGACAGTAGACCTGAGGGTATGCTGGATCATGCCATTTCTTGCTAGCCATCAGCTCTTGTCTGAAGGAAAGGAGATGGCCGTGGTGGAGGGAGCATTTCATTTCAACATTCAACTTGACGTTGTAGTTCTCCAAGACGTGTGATAATAAGGAGCTGATGCACACTCTCATGTTAGTACACATCTAAGTGACTAAGAATCTGCCAGTCCTGAGAGGTGCTCGTGAGCATTTTCCCTTAAAGGGATAACGAATTGATGAGTCATGTGTTCTAGTCATAAAATTACTCTCCTAAACATTTTAAACCACTTTATTGAGGAATAACTCATAAAGAAAACTGTGCAGATTTAATGTATACAACTTAAGTTTAGAGTCAAGTATTCTTAAACACTTCCTTTCTTTCAGAACATTATTCAGCTCCTTAAGACACGGGGTAACATATGGATATGTAGGTTAGACTGTGACTTGTTAAAATGTGTAGATACATGCATATGCATGCAGAGAGAAAGTCCTGCCTGGCTGTGTAATGACAGTAAGTGTTATCTCTGGGTGGTGAGGTCATTGGCGATTTTGATGTTCTTCTTGCTTTGCTTTTTAAGCTTTAAGCAATATATTATTGTTTTCTGTAGCATTAAGAGAGAATTAAGGGATAATGAGTGCTTTCTATATGCTCACCCTTTACATATCACCTCATTTAATCATTTTAACAATTCTATACATAGATACTATTCTCTTTATGTTTAGAAATGGGAAAACTGAGGCTTTAAGAGATTAAGCAGATTGTTCATGCTGCAGAGCTGGGATGTAAAGTAACCAGCACTCAAAACCGTGGAAGCTTGTCTTTACTAACCTGTCCCCAAGTCACTTACCCTGACTTATTGCCTTTCTCTTGGATGGATGGATGGATGGGTGATGGATGATGGATGATGGATGGATGATGGATGATAAATAGATGATGAATGTATGACTAATGGGTGGGTGATTGATAGGTGGATGATGGATGAATGGATGGATGATGGATGATGGACAGATGATGGATGGATGGATGGATAATAGATGGATTGATGGATAGATGATGGGTGGATGAATGGATAGGTGAATGATGGATGGATAATGGATGAATGGATAATAAATGGATAGATGATGAATGGATGGATGATTGATAGATGGATGGGTTGATTAATGTTTTGGGTGCCACAAATAGCTCTTGCTTGAATTATAACACTCTTTGGTGACTTGCACTCATGTTGAGGAATATTTGGCTCTGTAAATGAAAGAGTACAATATTCTATCTAATAAAAAGAGTAATATGCAAATTGATCACACCTTTGCTACACCCACAAGCCACACTCAACAGCCAATCAGGAGCAAGTATGCAAATTAACCCAACCAAGATGGCTGTGGCCATGGAGAGAGCAGGAGGCTTGGGTTTCTCTAGCAATGACTTGGTCTCTGCTTAAGGCTACAATTATAGAAGATAAATAAATCCCAGATACCAGGGCCTCCGCTTGGGTCACTGGGGGGAGGAAGGGGTGTGGTTGGCCTGCAAACCACCACAGGCCCCTTGACCAGGCCACCCCACAATGCAAGAGACCCCCCACCTTAATCTAGGACACCCTTCAGGGCAAATCAGCCAGCTCCCACTCATGCACTAGGCCTCTATCTTATCTAATAAAAGAGTAATATGCAAATTGACCATCACTCCAATATACAAGATGGCTTCCTCCATATGGCCAAAGATTACTGCCCCCATGTGGAGCAGGGGAGGGCAGTTAGGAGGGACCAGGTCTGCAAGGGAGGGCAGTTGGGGGCAATCAAGCCTGCGAGGGAGGGCAGTTAGGGGTGACCAGACCTTCAGGGGAGTGGTTAGGGGGTGATCAGGCTGGCAGGCAGAAGTGTTTAGGGGCAATTAGGAAGGCAGACAGGTGAGCAGTCCTGGATTGTGAGAGGGATGTCTGACTGCCCATTTAGGCCTGATCCTACTTGCATTGGGCCTAAACAGGCAGTCAGACATCCCTTGAGGGGTCGCAGATTGAAGAGGGTGCAGGGTGGGCTGAGGGACACCCCCTCCCCCTGTGCACAAATTTCATACACTGGGCCTGTAGTTTCTAAATAAAGGAACACTATCAGACTAATTATCCATAATAATTATTTAAGCAACAATATAAATACTTCATGAAATCAAGTTATTCTTTAAAATAATCTTCAACTGCTGATTATAGGCATTGAGGAAACATGAATTAATGATTTAATGTTTATAATGCAAGGGGGGCAAAGGGACACTGTTTTCTTTGCGGGCACTGGTGGGGTCACAGGTAGTCACCGCTGAAGGACTGGAGCAATGATCCCTTCATTCTGCAGTGAGTGAAGCCGCAGCGAGGAAGGTGCCTGTTTAGTGGTTATTTAATCATCACTCCATCTTTCACTGCAGACAAACTTCGTTTCTCTCTAAGTGGCTCTTATCTGACTTACTAAGTGCTCCTGTAACTCCGTTTCATTGCCTTTAAAATGGAATGATAATATCACCCACCTGTGGTGCGGCTGTGCTAATGCAATGATTGATGCCTGTAAATGGTGGCCGCAGGGAGCTCCGGACAGGGCCTGCACCCAGGATGCACTCAAGCAACTTAAATGTCATTATGATTATTACTCCCTGGAGGGAGCAGGAACCGGGAGCTGCACTAATCAATTCTTAGCCTAGTATCTGAGCTAACCACTCTCTTCTTTGTTAGCTGTATTTAGTTTGCTATGCAATGTTAACTTTGGAACAGCACGCTGGCTAGAATACGATTTTCTTGTTTTGCCTAAATACATACACACACACACACACACACACAAACACATAAATGTATATATGCATATGTGTGTATATATGTATGTGTACACACACACACACACACACACACACACACACACAAATATATATGAGATTGAGAGAGAGAGAGTATAAAACATCCAATACATCAAATCCTTATGACTCTACTTTCAAAATGCATCCAAAATCTGCCTCCTTCACACCTCTGCCACCCTCCCGGCCTCTGCCCACCTGCCTGTCTGCTCCCCCTCTGCCCTCTCCACGGCCTGCCTGCTCTCCACCAGCAGCCAGCGGGCTACTTCTAAAACAGGGGTCAGAGAATCTCACTTCTCTCCTCGGAGCCTCCCCTCAGGCCCTCGCCTGTGCTGAGCAAACCCCTCCTCTCTCCCTGCCCTCAGTTCCTCCAAGCCTCCCTCCCTCTGCCCAGCGCAGGCTGTGCTGTTCCCGCCCGGTGAGCCTGCCTCCAGCCTTTGCTCCAGCTCTCCCCCGTCCAGGGAGCCCCACAGCACCTGCCCCCCATTCCTTCTCCGCTCACAGACCATCTGAGCGGGAGGCCTTTCCTCATCCCCTCTATAAATTTCACCTCCTCACTGCCCGCGCCCCTGATCCTGACTGTTCTGCACAGCACTCATCACCACACACACACACACACACACACACACACACTCACACACATGCATATATATGCACACACACAGTCATGTGCGCGCACACATACGCACATACAAACACACACACGTGCCTGTTACTCCCTGTCTCCCATGACTGTGTAATCTCTCCAAGGCCGGGGACTGTGTCTGTTTTGCTCACTGCTCTGCCTAGTAGATGGCCGGACCCACAGCTGCTCAGTAACGCTCTGGAAATGAACTTGTCTTCTTCCCTTTCTACTTGTAATTGCTTTTAATTTTTCAAAGAGAGCAGGCCCCGTGAGACCTGGATTGAAGCTCCAAGGCTTGATAGACACTGCCAGCCTCTGAGCCCCCGGTGCCCACTCCCAGCCTCCTTTGCGGTGGGCACAGCTACATGGCTGGGCTCAGCCTGAGAGACACCCCAGGAGCAGGGGCTGGAGAAGCCACCTCAGGGTGGTGGCGGCCACAGCCAGGCTCCAGGGGCCAGTGTAGCTGTGCTGACCATGTCTGCGTGGCACTGAGCTAGTTCGGGGGCGTGATTGGGGCTCGGGAACCTCCCTCTTCCCTGCCCCCTACCAGGTCTGATTTTCTGTCATTTTGGGTGATTTTATAAGCTCAGCATTATCCTTTGTTACCAATGTCTCTCCCGCTCAGAGACGTGAAACAGCTTCTGTTGTTGCCAGTGAGAACCTGGCCAACCCTGGGACTCTGCTCTGTGATGCCCCATCACAGCAGCACCAGCAGCGGCCGGAGGTGGGGGGCACGCCGCAACTATGGAGGCAGGGGGACCTCGTATAGGCCTTCCTAACCTCTCAGTCTGCCTGACATCGATGCTAGCAATTTCCTTCTTTGAATTTGAAGTCATTTATCTTTAAAAAAAGACACACATATTTTTATTGATTTCAGAGAGGAAGGGAGCGGGAGAATTAGAAACATCAATGATGAGAGAGAATCATTGATTGACTGCCTCCTGCAAACCCCCCCCCCGCCCCACTGGGGATGGAGCCCACAACCTGGGCATATGAGCGCCCAGTGCCCACTTGACCAGAATTGAACTGGGAACCCTTCCGTCCACAGGCCGACGCTCGGTCCCCTGAGCCAAACCGGCCAGGAGCTTTGCACAGTGCCGTGCTCTCTGGAGATGGAGAGTTTGGAAGGTATTGTGCACCTGGGCATCCGGAGTCTTCAGAGGGACTTCCTCCCCGTGACATGAGCACCCAGGTGGCGGCTGGTCACCACAGCAGACAGCATCTGGAGGGGAAGTCTTCCGCCCGAACACCTGTCCTCCAGGGCTCCGTGGGGGATACGCCGGCAGGGCTGCACGTCCAGGTGTGTGAGTAGAATCTTGGAATAACAACCACTGGAGTTGTACTTAGGAGACCAGATGGAGGAGGAGGGGCCCAGCGATCGATCCCCAGCTCCATCTTCTGAGCTCTGCCTCGTGGGCAGAAAGGCTCCACCCCCAACCCCTGCCCCATGTACCCTAGCCGTTCATCGATGAAGCGTAAGTAAAAGAGCCCGGCCAGCGAGGCTCAGTGGTTGAGCGTCAACTTAGGAACCAGAGGTCATGGTTCAATTCCCCGTCAGGGCACATGCCTGGGTTGCGGCTCAGTTTCCAGTGTGGGACGTGCAGGAGGCAGCAGATCAACGATTCTCTCTCATCACTGATGTTCTGATGTCTCTCTCTCTCTCTCTTTCTCTCTCCCTTCCTCTCTGAAATCAATTTAAAAAAAAGAAAGTAAGTAAAGGAAACGTCATTTAATTTGGGGTCTGGCAGTCCTGAGGGAAGCTCTCACGCATGGCCACCCAGACCCGAGCAGGGGGACATTCCACAGCAGGGGGAGGGATGTCTCCTTGCTCAGCAAAGCGTGCCCATCGTGGGCAGTCCTTGCCTGAACTTAGCTGCTGCCTTCAGGATTGGGGTCCAGGTTACAGCTCAGCGGATGACAGACGGCCACACTCAGCCAATGAGAAGCCATTACCACAATGAATCATTCAAAACAGCCCCTCCTACTTTCCTCTTTTCACCTATAAATGCAAGGCCCTCTCCTCTGCTCTTCAGATTGGCCTGCTTGCAATCCCTCTGCTATTTTCAGATAAACCCATTTCGCTGGTAAACACACACACACACACACACACGCAGATACATTTCTACACACACACACACACACACACACGCAGATACATTTCTTAAGGTCAGCTCTTTTATTTCTTAAGGTCAGCGCATCCCTAATCACGCGTTTTCATTTAGCACAGGGCTAGGCACATAATACATTTCAAAGTAAGCCAAGCAAGGCCTTCTCTTCGGCCGGGCTGCGGACGGCAGGTGAGCGTAGACGGAGTTTTAAGAAGTAATGGAGTGAGACTGAGAGTGCGGAAGTCACGCCTGATGCCAGCGGCTGTGGAGTCCAGGGCTTGGGGTGGGGCCGGAGGGGCTCATCTGTCCCTGTGCTCATCAGATCGTTCGGAGAAGGGTGGGATGAGCGGAAGCACTTGGATCTCTGAGCCCACTGAGTTGGACTGGCCAAGGTCATCCATGTTGAACAGGCCTCAGAGGCACCTATTGGGTGCTCCAGGCCTTTGGATGGGTGCTGGGGCCACAGAGGCCCGGCAGGGAGGTGGGAGCCTGCCTGTTTGAGGGCCCTGGAGCCCAGCCCCGGAGGCAGTCAGTGCGTATTTCCCAAATGTAAGCAGGTGGCCACCAAGTGAATGGAGTGTTCACACTGGGGGGAGGGGTGGGGGGCGTGTGACAGGGCCTCCGACCGCACCACTGAGGCAGTCTGGATGCTGGGGTGTCTGTGAGTCTTGGTCGCAGGTGCTCAGGAGAAGCTCTGTCTCAGCCAGGGCTCGCTGTGAATGTGATCTTGAACAAGCCCTTCCATCCATCTGGGTCGGCACGTCTGGCCTTGGTTAGGAGGTGGCCTTGGTTCCTGGGCAAGCTCGGGGCTGGCAGGGCCCGTGCGAGGCGTTTCTACATAAACATCTCCAGCAGTTCGTTCCCCAAGACCCGGAGGGGGAGGCAGCAGTGCTCCCATCCGCAGATCAGGAGACTGATGCTCAGAGGGGCTCCCTAACTCCAGTGGCAGAGCTGGGAGTCAGGCCTGAGTCCACCGTGAGCTGTTACACTAAAGGGCCCCAGGGCTAAAAGGAACAGGATGGTGAACAGAAAAGGGGCAGCATTTGGCATCTCATGGAACAGAGCAACCACCTTTTCATCCACCCCCTTGAGGAAGCTTTATTGCTTGGTTTAAATGGAAGCTTTATTCCCCTCTCTTTGATCTCACAGCCTGGGGAGAATACCCCACCTTACTTTCCCCTGATTTATTCAGAGTAGTTTAAGACAGACCCTAAAATGGCCCCACAGGTGTTCATACCCTTGTGCACCCCCTCTTCTCCAGTGTGGGTGGGACCTGGGACTTGCTTCTCAGCAAAGATGATGGACTGTCACTTCTGCGATATGTTATATAATAAGATTGCCACTGCAACCCTGGCTGGTTTGGCTCAGTGGATAGAGCGTCGGCCTGTGGACTAAGGGGTTCTAGATTTGATTCCGGTCGGGGTCACAGGGGCACATCCTGGGGTTGTGGGCTCAGCTCTAGAAGGGGGTGTGCAGGAGGCAGCCGATCAGTGATTCTCATCTTTGATGTTTCTATTGCTCCCTCTCCCTCCTCTCTGAAATCAATCAATCAATCAATTAATGAAAAATAAATTTAAAAAGAGCGGCTGTCGTTTAAAAAATAAAAGATTGTAACGTGGGTCTTGTGCGCACACCCTCCGCAGGGCCTTTGTAGGGGGTGTGCTTGCATGAAGCACGTGGTCATGCCAAGGAGGCCCACAGGGAAACAGAGGGCAGCCCTTGGCCCAAGCCAGCCACCTGTGAGCTCAGGGCAGCTACTTCCCCAGTCGACCCTCAGATGAGACCCTAATCCTGGCCCAAGGCAGAGACTCAGCCAAGCCACACTGCCTCTCAGATAAACGGAGACAATCAAGATGTGTTGTTTTAAGCCTCTGCCATTCGGGGGTCCTCACAGCAGCAGAGACTTTATACGCTCCCTTGGTTGCAGCTCCCGGAAGGCAAGGCTGGTGTCTACTCATCTTTGAAGGCCTAGTGCCAGCACAGGGCTCTAGAAATCTCCCCCCTCCTGCCCCCCAACATATCCTCCCCATTGCCTCAGGGAGATTGCTCTAAAATGCTAAGTTAATTGTGTCACTCTCTGCTTCAAACTCCTTGGCGACTCCCTAACATTTTTAATAAAAATCTGAACTATTGAGCACAGCCATCAAGGGACTTCATCACACATCCCCAGACTGCTACCCCGGGCTCTTCTCCCCACTGCTCCCCTGCTCCCCCGGCTTGCTCCAAACACATCACCTGCCCACTCACTCCTCCCGTGCTCCCCCAGGGCCCAGAGCACTTGCCCCTGTGGTGTCCCTGCCTGGGAGTCTTTCTTCTTTGCCCAGCAACTCCTCCTTGTACTTTCAGTCCCAGCTCAGACATCACCTCCTGAAGTCGTCCCACCTCCCCCCTCACCCCAGGCAGCCACCTGTGCTCCTGGTGCTCCACGGGCACGGCGCTGTTGTACCTCTTTGTGACCTGGGCTCCTCTCTGGTCTGCGAGTTTTCTGAAGACTTCTGTGTCCCTCGCCTATCCTTTTTTAATATTCCTCCTCAGGTCCTTCTCCTTTCCTCTCTTTGCCTGAAAAACCCGGATGGGCCTTCATAACAACACCCATGGCTGAAGCAAGTGCTCATGGTCCAAAGCAGAGCTAAGAGGCTGCGCTGGTGGACACCCAGGACCGGATCTGCAGACACCTGAAATGCTGCTGAGTGTGGTGTGCAAACACCAGAGATAAAATCTCGTGTTGCTAACACTGTCCCTCATTGTAAGGGACAGGAGCAATGGAGGCCGAGGCACTTCCTCTTTCTGCTGGAGACAGCAGTCTATTTGTGTTAGAGCATCGCAGGCTGACCTTTCCCGAGGCTTTGTCCTTAAAGACCCGGATGGAAACGTTACACTTCCTCTCTGTTCTCAAAATATCCAATGATGGGACAGGTTTGACTCAACGGCCCTCTCCACTCTCCTCGACTTGCTCATTGAGACCCAAACCCAGGCTGGCTACATCAAAACCTCAAAGAACATGTCTGTAAGCTTCATGCAATTTACATGTCCTTGGTGCTCTTCCTCACTACTTCCTTTCCCAGGGGGAGCACAGATATCAGCCCGTTCATGTCCCCCGAGAAGGGGACCTGGGAAGGGTGTGAACCTGAGGCTGATCCTCACCGCTTTACCCGCTAAGCTTCACCTGAGGAGCCACCCTTTGTCACCAGCAGGCCCTACACACAGGAGGAGACAGCTCCCTGGGGAAGGGGTGTCTGTGCGGCCAATCCAAAGAGCTAACACCTCAACCTGATGCCTTGGTTGAAATGGAAATGAAGTCTTGACCCCACATTTCAACATGAGTGTGTAAGTTGGCTGAGTTCATGTTTGACATGGAAAGCAGGATCGCATCCTTCCAGTCCTTCTCCTATCAGCTCCTGGTTGTTTCCAGACCATGAAGACACGGATAGATAAACAGCTCTAGCTCAGGTAATGGCCGAGGCCTGGCTCTCAGGTCTCTGCGCGTGAGTCCGCTTTGCAATGGTGCCAATCCAACTGTGCAGAACCCGTTGTTTGAACAGCTGAAAAGTCTGCTTGAAACCAGATCATTGTCTCCGTGTCCACTGGAACCCTGTATACCTTGAGTGTCTTGTGCTTTGTTGCAGGAATATTTCCAATCAGATCGTGTATTTTCCCTCCCCCCTGCCCCCCGCCATACCCTCTGGATTTAGGAGAGAGAGAAAATTCTGCTGGTTGCCCTTGCCTGAGTTAGAGACATTGATCATTCAGCAAATATTTGTCAAGTGCCTTCTCCACAGCAGGCCCTGCAGGTGCCAGTAGGAAGAAGGCATGAGCATTCTCTGCCTCAAAGAGAAAGAAACAAGAGGAAGCAGATTACAGCGGAGTGTGTGGTAGGAGTGTTTGGAAAACATGTGCTAAGTGGATGAATACATTCCCTCCTATTATAACAGGAAGCCCCAATCCATGGGCTGTGTCCCGGAAGATACAGGCTAGGACAGGGGAGGTGGGTATCAAAATGGACTTTTTCCTCTTCAACTCATTCTGGAATCATACCATTTGCTATTTGCATTTTGCTCTTCCAGATTCTGTCCCTTGTTTATTAGTAGTGGCAGAGGGAAGCAAGACTCTGTGTATGTTAAAATAAATAAGGCTATCTCTTTTATAAAATGGTGTTTTTAGCCCTAGCTGGTTTGCTCAGTGGATAGAGCGCCAGCCTGTGGACCGAAGAGTCAGGGTTTCGATTCTGGTCAAGGGCACATGCCTAGGTTGTGGGTCAGTAAGGGGTATGTAGAAGGCAGCTGATCGATGCTTCTCTCTCATCATTGATGTTTCTCTCTCTCTCTCTTTCCTTCTCCTTTCCTCTCCGAAATCAATAAAAATATATTAAAAACTAGTGTTTTTTAAAGATTAAGGAATTAACAATGAATATTTATGTGTGGCTGGAGGGTGGGGTTGTTCATAGAAATGCCACCGTTGCTCATATGAGCCAAGGGCAGACACAGGACCCGCGGCCTCTTGGGAATGGGCTCGGGGAGCCACCAGCCAGCTAGGGGAGCCCCGGCCTTTCCCTCTCCAAGGCCTGCACCAGGCCTGTGGCTTTTTGTTGTCCGGACAGGCCGGTTCCTCGCCACCCCTCCACTCACTGGGACGCCCTTTGAGTGTGACTGGGTCCTCCTTCCCAGCGCTCACCCTGCTGCATGACCCCAGGTTCACCACGTGGCCTTTCTGCTCAGTTCTTGTGACAAGGGCTCCTCGCGTTTCCATGCAGGTCCTTCCCCAGCCTGTGGGTAGCTCTGGGCCCTCGTCCGCTGGCCTAGTTAGCTGCGGGCCCCTAGTGGCCCTCTGGTTCCCAGCATTTCTACAGGGAACTGGGCGGAGATTCGCGGAGGGGCAGGGGCTGAGAGCAGGCATCCCTATGTAGTTCTCTGGATGTGGGCACAGCCATCCTGATGGCATGAGATTTCAGAGTTCCAAAGACAGACTGCTCAGCAGGACCCAAGCCCCATCTCCAGGAAACCAGCACAGCAAGGGGAGAAGGGGTCTCTGGGCTCTAAAGCAGCTCATTCAAGAACAGCTATTCAATGAGTGCCTGCTGTGTGTAAGGCAGAGTCTTAGATCCATTCATTCGTGGATCTTTTTTGGTGTGAGATGCTAGGGTGTGGGAGCCTACTTTTTAAAAAATGTGTATTTTTTTTTTTTGGAATGCTGAGGGTATTTATTAAGAGGTCTTCGTTAAGAACACGATGGAGCCGTAGCTGATTGGGCTAAATGAATAGAGTGTCAGCCTGTGGACCAAAGGGTCCCGGGTTCGGTTCCAGTCCAGGGCATGTACTTCAGTTGCAGGCTCCTGCCTTACTCTGGCCCTCGTCAGAGCATGTGCAGGAGGCAATGAATCGATGTGTTTCCCTCACATAGGTATTTCTCTCTGTCTTTTCCTCTCTCTTTCCCTCTCTCTAAAAATCAATGCAAAACTATCCTTGGGTGAGGATTAAAAAAAAGAACACTGTGGAGGCTGTATAATAATGATGCCAATAAGAGCTGAAGACTGAGGCAGGCAGGGTTTGAGTTGCCTGGGATTGCTTCTTCTTGTTGAGTTGCCCTGACTAGGATGCCCAGTGCATGGCCGAACGGAAGTGGCAGCAGCAGATATTCTCACCCTGTGCCTGCTCATAGGGGGCGAGTGTTCAGCCCTTCACCATGAAGTCATATGTGAGCCGTTGGTTTCTTCATGGATGTCCTTTATGAAGTTGAGGAAGTTACTGTCTGCGCTTAGTTTCATAGCTATGGTTTTAAAAATCCCATTTTAGCCAAAACAGGTTTGGCTCGGTGGATAGAGCGTCAGCCTGCTGACTGAAAGGTCCCAGGTTCGATTCCGGTCAAGGGCATGTACTTTGGTTGCTGGCACATCCATAGTAGGGGGTGTGCAGGAGGTAGCTGATCCATGTTCCTCTCTCATCAATGTTTCTAGCTTTCTATCCCTCTCCCTTACTCTCTGTAAAAAATCAATAACATATATATTTTTTAAAAATTAAAAATTCCATTTTAAAAGTGGGTTAAGTGAAAACCCTGAAGAGTTAGGCAAACTTTCCCTACAGGTGTGGTAACTAGAACAGAACAAGGAGAAACAGTGACAAGCTTAGATTCTAGCCTCATACTTCCCGGGTTCAGATCCCAGCCTTGCCCCTCACCTGCTGGGGGTTACTCAGCGCTCTGTGCTTTCACTTCCCAGCTGTAAAATGGGGGTAACAATAGCATCTGTCTCAGTAGGCTGTTGTGAGGACTGACATGTATAAATGTTTATAATATGCTTAGTACAGTGCCTGGATAATGATAAGTGTTATATAATTTTTTTTCTTACGTTCACTTAAAATTCATGAAAGATAACTAGATTCTGCTTCAGGAGGCAAACCAACCATGCTGGCTTCCAGATATGGGTTTTGCTCCATCGTTCGCCCATCCCTGCCATTCTTTTTTTTTTTAAATATATTTTATTGATTTTTTTACAGAGAGGAAGGGAGAGGGTTAGAGAGTTAGAAACATCGATGAGAGAGAGACATCGATCAGCTGCCCCCTGCACACCTCCTATTAGGGATGTGCCCGCAACCAAGATACATGCCCTTTACCAGAATCGAACCTGGACCCTTCAGTCCGCAGACCGATGCTCTATCCACTGAGCCAAACTGGTTTTGGCATCCCTGCCATTCTTGGTGGCACGGTTAGAGTCTCAGGCTGGTAGAATCACTATCTGGCTCTACCTCCAGCCCAACCGAGGCAGGAATCCCGTGTGTATGTGACGCCTGACAGGCTGCTGGCTGTCTTGTGAGTAGGAGTGCTTCAGGCTGACTGCACATGCAGGAAGCCGGGATTTCTCAATTCTGGGGAAGGCTGGTGATGTCTGTTGGGTGACTGAGATTTCCCAGGCCTGGAAGCTAAGTCTCTGTGTTCGCTGTATGCTCGGATAGGCCCTCCAGTTGCTTAAACCACGGCACCTGACATGGCGTTTGCATCGTTTAGAACAGTCAGGAATGAACGCCACAGCGTTTCCAGAGACGGGCAGCTTCTCTTCTCGCCACTGGGGACCTGATTTAGGGACAGGGATAGGGTTGGCTTTTCTGCTTACCAGCTACCCAGATCCTGAGTCAACACCTGAATATACCTGGGCTCTTTTTATGGAGCCCCATGGCGGGTGAGAGAGGAATTAGGCTCAATCCTTTCATGGCGGGTTATGCTCTGTGTCTAATTCCCAGGAATTCGTGGTTTTAGTTTGAACATGAGCCTTTTCCTGATGAGCAGCAGGTTGCTCTGCTCAGTAAACAGTACTGTTACATACACAGGCAAGCGAGGAGATTGCTACCAGCAAAGTTAATTTTTCCATTTAAAGTCCAGTTCCTGGGAATATCAAGACTGATTCAGCCTTTAGATTTTTTAATCTCCTGAACCTGGCAACTCTGTTTTCCCTTTTCACTAAATGTTATAGTTTAGAACTTAAGAGAATTATGCAAAACACACTTGCAGTACCAGAGTTTAAATGGGGTAGGATCCTCAGTAGTTTGGGCTGATGCACCTTTATTTCCCCTCCCCCTCCCTTTTTTTTTGCTGATTGGGGTTGGGGGTGGAGTGGGGTTCTTGAAAATGAGCTACAGAATCCTGAGTAAAGGGTCTCAGGCTTTCTTTGTCCCAGAACTATGTTTTTCAAAAAAATCATTTTGAGAATTAAATGCAAAAATATGCCAAGATGGCATTTGCAGTGTGCACTTAGTAACGGATACATGTGCAAGGTAAAAGCCTGTTTATGCCACTAGCAATTGCACAGCAAAACCATCAACAGCTCACAGCCCAACCAGTCTTCCAAAATATGAGTGTGATACATTTAAAATGTGCAACTTTGCAACGAGGTGCCCACCAAAGTCTCTTTGATTTGCATACTTGTGTACAAGAACACAAACCCTCTACATGGGATTTTTAGCCCGTTTTAAATGCTAAAAAAAAAGATCCCCACGATTTGCTTTGCTTAAAATGCACACTCAAAACTTTATTAAAAACATTTTTCAAAAAGAGTTTCATAAAGCTAGACCCCAGCGAGGCTTTACCGAGAGGTGGAAAAATGGATCGTATATCTTTAACCCGCAGAAGTTAAAAGGCTTTTTTTTTTGTTGTTGTTGTTAGCTAACAATGGAAACTTTTTTTTTTTTAAAGTGTTTCCCTCCCTCGGTCTTGCCAAGCAATAGAAAAAAAAAAAAAGAAAGAAAAACTTGTTCCGCTGAGTTCAACCCCAGACAGGCTCACAACTTCCTTCCTGCTTTCCTCCCCCAACCCCCGCCTTTCACCCTCCTCCCTCCTCCACAGCACCCCCCCCCCACAAAGGTTTCTTTTTTTTTTTAATCTCACATTGAACAAACACTGAAGGAGCCGGGAGCAGACCCAGACGGGGCGCTCTCCTCCGCCGGGAAGGCGCGCCGGGCCGGCCGCGTCTCCGCCTCCGGGACCGCCGCTCCGCCGCCCCGTCCTCTTTTGTCTCCGCAGCTCGGGGAGGGGAGCACTTGTGAGCGTTTTCACTTCAAGCCATCTTGCGCCGGGGCCATGTAGTCTGCACAGCGCCCGGGAGCCTAAGAAACTGTGAGTTTGGCGGCGTTTTCATCGTCCCCCGCTTCGGCACCCCTGTCCCCTCCCTCCCGGCTCCGGGGCGAACGCGAGCGTCCCGGGTTCGGGCAGAGCGCAGAGCGAGATGCGGGCTGGGGAGGCCGGAAAGCGGGCGCGCTGGGGAGGCTGGCGCGGAGTACTGGGTGCGGGGCGAGAGCTGGCAGAGAGCTGTCGGCGGTTCCCTGCTCGCCTTCCAGGCCGCGTTGCTGCTCGCCGCCTCCCCGGCGGCCAGGCGTCCCCCCGCTCGGGCGGCTCCGGGGGCTCCGGGGGCCACGGCGAGGCTGCCTGGGGGGGGGGGCGGAGGACCTTGCACTTGGCCGGCGCTGCCTGGGGGTTCAGGCCGCGGGAGGTTTGCAGAGCCGGGGGAGGGGGGGTCCCTCGCGCTGCAGCCACGCTCGCCCTGCGTTCCTCCGGGTGAGCCTGGGTCCCAGAGCCTCTGGGAGCCTCGTCCTCCCCAACGGGCGCGCGGAGGCCCAGCCGCTGTCGGCGAGCGGGCGCCGCGGCCCCTCCGCGGGGGGCGTCCGCTCTTCTCTCCCGGACGCGCGCAGGCGCGCCCACAGCCACAAAACACACTTGTTTTGGGGGGACAGGGACAAAGCGGGTGCCGAAAAATGCCTCGGCGGCGGCCCCGCCGCGCTCCCAGACCTGCGTGGGCCGAGGGACGCAGCCCCCAGGCCAGGTCAGGGAGGGGAGCGCCGGCGCGCGGGGTCCTCCGGGGCCGGAGCGCGCACACGGCAGCGAGGGAGGCAGGTCCGGCCAGGGTGGCGCTGGGTCGGTCCTGGTGACCAGCGAGGGTGGAGCGGGGGGGGCCCTGGGGCCCGGGGGGGGGGGGGGGGAGGCCCCGTTTTGCCCGATGGAACCTGTGTTCGCTGGGGCGGCGGGAGCCCGGAGAGGGTGGATGTGCCCTCCTCGCTCAGAGGTGCCCACCGCCCGCTGGAACCAAGTTAGTGCACACCGCCCGCCCCCTGCCCACCCGCGGGGCGCCGGGGACGAGTGTTAGAATTGGGAATGGAAGACCCTTCCGGAGCAGTAACAAACGAGAGGGAAGCGGGGGGGGGAGCGCACTCGAAAAAGGCACCCCCCCACCACCACCACCGTGCTGGCCACCGTCAGCGCCTGGGCTGCCCGCCTCGCGCAGTCCCGGTGAGAGGTCCAGGGCCACAGGTGGGGGTTCCGCGGTTCCAGGCGTCCCCTCCCCGCCGCCCCCGCGCCCTCCCCGTGCAGCCCTGACTTTCCTCCTCCTCGTGTCTCCACAGGCTGCTGCCGTGCACGGAGTTTGGGCGGGGGCCGAGCCCCTCGCGCGCCGCCGCGGCCATGCCCCTCCGTCTGCGCGCCGAGCCGCGGCCGCCGGGCCTGCAGGGCTGAGCCGGGAGCCGCGGGCGGCGGCGGCGGAGCCGGAGCGGAGCCGCGGCGGCGGCGGGGCGCGGGACCCAGTACTATGGCTGTGTGCTGCTATGCCCTCAACAGCCTGGTGGTCATGAATAGCGCCAACCAGGTGCGCAGCGGCGCCCCCCGGCCCGGCAGCAGCGAGGCGCCCCCGCCGCCGCCGCCGCCGCCGGGGAGCGCCACCTTGAGCCCCGGCAGCGTGTTCAGCCCCGGGAGAGACGCCGCTTTCCTCTTCCCCCCGACCGAGCTGTCGTCGCCCGAGGAGCCGGGGAGCCCCAGGGGCTGGCGGAGCGGCCGGCGCCGGCTCAACAGCAGCAGCGGCGGCGGCAGCAGCAGCGGCAGCGGCGTGAGCAGCCCGAGCTGGGCGGCGGGTCGCCTGCGCGGGGAGGGGCCGCAGGGAGCGGCCCCCGGCGCCCTCTGCCCCCCGGGGCCGGAGGAGGCCCAGCGGAAGCTGCGCATCCTGCAGCGCGAGCTGCAGAACGTGCAGGTGAACCAGAAAGTGGGCCTGTTCGAGGCGCACATCCAGGCGCAGAGCCCCGCCATGCCGGCGCCCCGCAGCCCGCGCCTGGGCCGGGCGCGCTCGCCCTCCCCGAGCCCCTTCCGCAGCAGCAGTCAGCCCCCCGAGAGGGCCCTGGCTGCGAGCGAGGAACGGAGGACCAAGTCCTGGGGAGAGCAGTGTCCACAGACCTCGGAGGCGCCCGCCGGCCCCCGTCCCTCCGAGGACAAGGAGGGAGCGGCACCTTTCCCCTGCGCGGCCGCCCCGTCGGGCTCAGGGGCGCAGGGCCCGGCCTCTACTGCGCGAATGGAGAAGGGGGCCCCTGCCCGACCCCACGGTGGTGGCGCACACGCAGCTATGGGAATGGACAAGCGGGTCTCCCCTCTGGAAACTCGGAGCTGCGCAGCCCCCGCCTTGGGCTTGGTCGGAGCCAACTCCGTGATGGCTACAGAAGTGGCAGCCAGAGCTACGTCCGCTGGGCCATCCGCTGGGCCACACCATCCGCAGGACCTTGCCCTCAAGGCGCTGCCTGAGCGGCCCCGGGGTGTGCATCCCCCCTCGCACCCCGCCGCCCTGGTGGAGGGTCAGGGGCTGGCTCCGGGCAGTGCGATGAGCCCAGCCCCCGACAGGAGCGGGCCCCACGGCGGAGAGCCCCCTGGGAAGGCGGGGAAAAGAAGTCTGCCCTGTGGCCAGCCCGGCTCCCGGGATCCAGAAGCGGGCGGCCTGCCAGAGGAGAGGGCCGTGTGCGCGCAAAGCGCCGGGGGCGTGAGCTTGGCAGGGCCCGGGGTGACCCAGAGTGGGGCCCCAGCGGCCCGGGAGCCTCCGCCAGGCTCCGACCGAGTGGATGAAGGGTCTCCGGTGCTGGGCTTGCGTGGGGGCAGCCGCTCTGCACAGCCAGGCGCGGGGGAGGCGGAGGCGGGAATTCCCGCTGGCAGAATGCTGGAACCTTTGCCCTGTTGGGAAGCAGCAAAAGATGTGAAAGGACCTCAGTGCCTCCCTGAGGACGGGGTGGGCGTGCAGCCCGGGAGCTCCAGGGCTTGGCTGGGCCCCACGGAGGAGGCCCGCATGGCCTGGACGTGCGGCCTGGGCTTACCAGCCCAGGGGACTTGGGGAAGCCCCCCGAAAGACAGAGCCACCCACTCCAGGCCAGAGCTGCTCTCCCCAGAGCAGAAGGACAAGCCTTTGCCGAGGGACGCCTGCAGCCCCAGCAACATCCCTGCGGTCATCATTACGGACATGGGGGCCCAGGAGGATGGGGTCTTGGAGGATGCACAGGGCCCCCCGCTGGGCATCCTGCCCCTCAGGAAACTGTCCTCTTCCTCCGCCTCCTCCGCCGGCTTCTCCTCCTCCTATGAGGACTCAGAGGAGGACATCTCCAGTGACCCTGAGCGCTGCCTGGACCCCAGCGCCGCCTTCCTGCACACCCTGGACCAGCAGAAGCCCAGAGTGGTGAGTCTTGCCCTGAGATTTTTCTAGAACATGAGTTGCTTGCATGCCCCCTGCTTTTTCTGACTTTCTCCTGAGTCATGGAGACTGGCCCGGACCCTGGGGCAGTCACAATGTATTATTCTCTCCGGGTGTTAGCTTGTGCACTGACCATGCATTTTGTAGCTATTCCCAGGAACATCTTGAAAAACAACAGTTTTTATGTAGGTCACCAGTCACTTCTTAGGAAGATGGTACTCATGAATTTTACCAAAATCTTCCTGATTAATCCCCAGAGAGAGAGAAAAAGAGAGAGAGAGAGAGAGAGAGAGAGAGAGAGAGAGCAGAGCTGCCAAGGGTAGCTGCTGTCTGATAGGTAACCGCTTAATGCTGCGATTCCTTTAGGCAGCGGAAAACCGACAGGGACGGCGTCCAATCCATCGGCCTCTAGGCTAAAAGGCCAGGAAAATGGGTGATGCGATGCTGTGACAGGGCCTGAGCCACTGAGATGTGGTGGTGGCGGGCCTATTGGTTGAAGAGCCCCTCTCGGCCTCAGTAAGTTGTCAGGACACTGCAATATTCATGGCGCCGGTGTAACTAAGATACCGTTTTGATGTGTCAATTAAAATAAAAACTTGCTTTGCGTTCCTTTAATCGCAGAATGTTACGTTCGGCCGAAACGGGTTTGGCTCAGCGTCGACCTGCGGACTGGAAGGTCCCGGGTTCGATTCCAGTCAGGGGCACATGCTTTGGTTGCGGGCACATCCCCATTGGGGGTTGTGCAGGAGGCGGCTGATCGATGTCTCTCTCTCATCGATGTTTCTGACTCTATTTTTCTCCCTTCCTCTCTGTGGAAACTCAATAAAATATATTAAAAAAAAAAAGAATGTTACGTACGTTAGGTCAGATTGCCTGCTAGGGAGGGGCTGGGTGATGTCTCTAGGTGGACGCCACCTGATGGATATGCTTATTGACTGGCACAGGCACATTGTCAAGAGCATCTCGTCTTGGTCCATCACCCTGACATCTTGTTTATTTCTGTTGTGGTGAATCTCAGTCCGCGGCTGTTTTCGCTCTTAGGATGATTCTCAGAGTGTCTCACGGAAGACAAGAGTTGACGGCAGCGCTTCTGAAAGGGTCTGGACTTTCTCTCCGCGTTCCCAGCGTCTGGGGAATTTCCTAGCGCGGCCTGCGAGGGCTGCTGGTGCTACCTGGGGAAAGTCTGCATGTGCGTGTCGTAGGCAGCCTTCCGATTTCATCTGGAATGTCCAACACTGTTGGTTGTACTTCTGTGACTTAGCCCACGGCAACCGAGAACTTTCTATTTCTACTCTGCATCCTTGTCTGAGGTGTTCGGACCTCAAACCACGTTTGCCCCTCATTCCCACTTCCAAAATCGCAGCCTGGACTTGGGAAGCCAGCGTCTCTCCGCATTCTGTTGATGATCGGGAGGCAACATGTGGCCAGGACGGGGTGTCAGGCGGGGCACCCACCTTGGAGGAGGGCTGGCCCGCCTGGGAGGCGAGGCGGCACAGCCCCGGTGGAAAGCGCTTCTCACCGAGGTGGCCGGCTTTCTCTGCCTCTTGCCCACAATTGCAGGCAAGAAGGACATGGCCCTCTGTTCACGCCTCCCATTTGCGTTTTAAACCCCGAGGCAGCGCTGGCGCAGTGCAGGTGCTGTAACTTGTTCTCCAACTTTCCATTCGCCTTTGCTAGCGGCAGATCCACAGCTCCCATTGGCTGGTTCTCTAAACAGTTAGTGCGTCTCACGTTTGTAAAGGGCTCTCGCCTGGGAGAGAGGGAAGGGGAGAGAAATAATGACAGGCGATGTGTGTGTGTGTGTGTGTGTGTGTGTGTGTGTGTGCGCGCGCGCGCGCTTTTGTCAGGTGCCCGAGGGATGCTGACTGAACCCGGAGGGTGGCGGGGTGTTTCAGGTGCAGAGGTAGCAGTGAGGCCTGCCTCTCCCACCACCTTCCCGCCTTAAACAGGTGTCCACACCCCCCAGAGCAGGGCCGAGAAGAGTCCCCTGCTCGCTGGCTCGCCCGAGGCTGATGGAGAATGTGTGTTGGGGTGGGGTGGGGGCGGGTAACCAACTGGAAATGATGGATCCTGGGACATCGGAGCTTTGGGCTGAGTGTTTGCATGGGGAGCGGGGTTTTGTTTCCTGTGACACCCTGACATCTGCCCACTGGCTCAGAACCCCTTGCTTGCCAGGTACTGCTGTTTTGTCTACAGAAGCCAGACATCTTGATGGGCTGGGCTTCTCGGTGTTTTACAGATAAACCCTGAGCCTCTGTCTGAGGCGCTGCGACACTAACACCCCCTTCTCTTCTCTGGCTTTGCTGCTTGTTTTCATACTGCACTCCAGGTGCTCACACCCTCACATGTGCTCACACTCACCCTCACACATGCTCACACTCACTCTCATACGTGCTCATGCTCACCCTCACACGTGCTCACACTCACACACCCTCACGTGCTCACATTCACACACATCTCACACATGTTCATCCTCGCACATGTTCATTCACTCACCTTCACACTCACCATTCATCATCACACATACACATGCATTCACTCATACAAATTCACACACACCCTCACACGTGCTCACACACACTTGCACACTGTCACACACTCTAACACCCTCCCCCCCACACTCATGCTCCTCATACACACACACACACACACACACACACACACACACACACACACACTCATACACTTAGGTTTGAAACTGCATGTTCAGCCCTCCTGCCCCTGGCCCTGGGGTTTAAGCTGCCCTGCCCCTCCTCTGAGAGACAGGCTGGGGGCAGTGACTGAGGCTGTGCAGGCGGAGGGGCAGCCCCGGGAAGCCTGAAGCTGGCTGCTTTGTGGGCTCCCTGCGGCCTGGCCTCCCGGCCGCTCAGAGCCGGTGAACGGGGAATTCAGAGGACCTCCCTATAGTCAGCAACACAGTGAAAAGCAAGGCCTTTGGAAATGCACCCTGAAAATGACTTCTCCATTTAGATTATGCAAATTAGCAAAGGCCTTTTTCCTGGAAGGGAATGTGGCGAGAAGGCCCCTCTCCTTCTCCGTGTTTGCCCTCATGGGAAGGAGGGAGCGAGGGCCTGGGGCACGCACAGTGCTTGAGGCCTTTCCCTGGGTCTCCGATGCGCCTGACAGAGGTACCTGTCCCTGGAGTAGAACGTCCCGCATTTTTGCACACCTGATGTCTGTTTATGAAAGATTGGACTTAAAATTTATTCGCAAGAAATTGTATTACATGCCCGTGTTCAGTGGTTTACTGAACACGGGCATGTAATACATTTGGGCATTTATTCTTCACTGGGATCTGAATAGAAGCGAATTTCTCTGAGCAAGGAAGGTGTTCTCTTTTATTCTTTGAAATCAGCAGTTTTCTTTACTTTCCTCTATTTTTCTATTCAATAGTATCTGAGTCATTGAAACACCAGGCTTAATCTATTATATTAAAATATGTGTGCATATTATTTAAAAAAAGTAAATTTTATTGATTTGCTCCAATATTGTGCTATTAATTATGGGTACAAAAAAAACCCCACAAAAACACACGTGCTAATCGGTTTGGCACAGTGGATAGAGTGTTGGCCTGTGGACTCAAGGGTCCCATGTTCGGTTCCAGTTAAGGGCATGTACCTAATATGCCCTTGGTTGGTTACAGGCAGGAGGACTGTGCAGGAGGCAACTGATCCATGTTTCTCTTTCATCGATGTTTCTAACCTCTATCCCTCTCCCTTCCTCTCTGTAAAAAATTAATAAAGTATATTAGAACACACGCGCACACACACACACACACACACACACACACACCATGTTGGCTTGGTTATCTGTGTGGTGGGGATCAGAGGGACATATAAATAAGTATAATACAAAATGTTTGGGTTTCATGTGCTTACTACTGTTAAGGGCTATTGGAGCTTTGTTTCTTTTGCTTTTTTTTGGTGTTGACTAGTTTTGTTTTTTTTCCCCAATTACAGTTGACAAACAGTATTATAGTGTTTTTAGGGGTGCAGCATGGCAATTAGACATTTATATGACTTAGGAAGTGTTCACCTCGATAATCTAGTACCCATCGTTGTTGTTATAAACTGATTTTTTTTAGTACATGTGCGAGTTAGTTTTTCACATGTACTAAAAAAAATCAGTTTATAAGGGTTCTATGTGGTTTTGAAAAGTATAAAATTTTTGTGGGCAAACGAAATTAAAATGTAAAGGCCTTCGAGCAGCGTTCTCAACCTGTGGGTCGCGACCCCTTTGGGGGTCGAACAACACTTTCACAGGGGTCGCCTAAGACCATTGGGAAACACAGATACGATTCATAACAATTGCAAAATTACAGCTATGAAGTAGCAACAAAAATAATTGTATGGTTGGGGGTCACCACAACATGAGGAACTGTATTAAAGGGTCGCGGCATTAGAAAGGTTGAAAAACACTGCCTTAGAGGATTACTTAAAAAAAAAGAATGTAGTGGTAAGTACTTTTAAGTAGAAAATTCTTTTCTGGATGAGAATGTTAAAGACCCCGATCTGGTCGGGGGGAGGGAGGGAAATCAGAGTCAGGTTGAATACGCAGTGTTCTTGAGATGGGGCCTCCTTCTTCTTTGTCTGCTACGTGGATAGGATCTTTCTGGCGAGGCCTACGCACCTTTCAGGTCTGGGAGGACCCTGAGTCATTCATGTGAGGCTCTGGGTGTTACTCTGATCTGTTTGGGGACAAAGAAACCCAGACTCGGCGAGACAAAAGGCCTCTAGGACACGCTCACAGGCTCCACTCTGGCTCAGTTTCCTCCTTTTAAAATGTGTCTATCGCATGAGGATGACGTCATGGGGTCTGTCTAGTTCTGTCTGTGACTACGTAATTCTAGACATTTGACTTAAAACTTGGTGTAGGTGACACTGCAGGGTGTCTGGAAGTGTGACAAGATTCCTTTGGGGTAGATCTTGGGCACAGGGGCCAAAACTGGGCACTTTTAATTTTGTGCTTTTCCTTAAGACCCATTAATTGATCTTTCTGTCATCTCTCTCCTCACTGGAAGTCTGGTTCTTTGTAATTTCATGTTGAAAAAAGGCATAAAACTCATCCGTAGAATCCCAAGATTCTCATTAGTAATTAGACTGGTATTAAAAGTTGCCCTGGTGGGATGCCAGAACATGAACTGAAAAGTGAAAAATGCTGATATCTGAGAGGTTTGGCCTCCTCAGATGTTTCTGTTTGGAAAGTGAGGTTTTGCCTGCATACAGCCAAAACGTCACTTCAGAAGTCTTTTGTTTTTTAACAAAGATAAAAGCAGGTCAGCCAGCTGACAATCCTTTCTAGTAAAGGTGGAGGGTATAGAGAAAAAGAGAGACTGAGGTGCAGGCATTGCAACCACACAGCTCAGGACTCACCTACCCTGTAGGTTCTATAAGAAAAGCATGTGAAACCAGTCAGTTGCTGCTTCGAGAAAAATGTATCTCAGGTGTAAAAGAAATCGCTTTCAGAACTTTTGTTTTTAAGGGCTGAATTGCCATGGGGTCACGTTTGTGATTTTGTTGGCACACACCTGTTACATGCAGTTACTGATAAGATTAGTTTATTTATATTCCCAGGAGCATGGATAACATTGTTTAGGCTTATTTTTATTTTGTCAGGTTTGATTTTGTTATCTAAAGGTAGAATTTTAAAATATTTAATGGAGAGAATTGTGTATCTGGAAAGAAAAAACTTTGTAGACTTTAGGTAATTGGCAGGAACCTGAATGAATTCAGAAACGCTTCTAGGTCCGGTTGTGGTTTTACATGCGATGTGGAAGGTTCTATGGGTTTTGATAGGAGAGGAGACCTCGATGTTGATAATGCTCCTTGTGCCCTGAAATCCGTGACCGGCGTGCCTCGCCATTGTTTTCCTGACGAGGTAGAATTGGCACAGATGTAATTTTCACCAAGCAGGGGGCTCACTGTGTATGAAATCACACCAAGCCCGACTGTGAATGCTTTAGAAATATGGGCAGCTCTTTATTTAGTTTGCCAAGTACCAGCTTATTACCTGGATGGTGGGGATTTTGTGTGCCCAGTTCCTCCACGCACGGTGGTGGTGTAAGCGTTCCCAACAGCGTGGAGCACAAACACCCGCTTTGCACCGGTTGTGCTGCCCGGTGGGTCCAGCCTACCTGGGTGTGGAGGCCAATCTTGAGGTCTGCAAGGGCCCACCAACCCCGTCACATGATCCTAGAGTCAAGCTGGTCTTGCTCTAGTTCTTCCACCAACCTGGATATCATGGCGGCCCTTCCAGACACCTGGTCATGCGTTTTTCCAGGAGTGGATTGTAACTTTAAAGACCATTCAAGTCTCCTTGGCTGAAAGATGCCATAGATGTATATGACTTTATTAGGCAGTTAGGCTTCTGTTTTGGCTATTAAAAAAAATAACAGAAACTTTTCTATAGCTTATATAATGAACATAATGTAAATTTGGGTTTGGGAAAGGCTTGAGAGCTCATTTCTCCCAATATCCCCATTTTACAGACGAGGAAAGCAAGTCCAGAAAGTATTCAATATAGTTAAGGACCCACATTTGCATTCTCCTTTTCACTTACAAAATTTCCTTACTCACCTTGGGAGCAATACCTTGGCTGTAAAGGCAGTACATTTTTAACAAACATTGTTACAGGAATGGGTGAATGAATGAAGCAATAGATGGGAGACGTATCTCATCATCTGTCCATAAAAGAAAAGTTAAGCCATCTGGAAGGTGAAGGACACAGAAAGGGGGACAAGAACCATTACGGCAAGCATTGCTTGTTCCTGTGACCTGGACCGTAGGAGTAAGGCTGACAGACTGGGGTTTAAGAGACTTGGGATGAAACCTCAGTCTGCAAGCCCTCAGAAACATGGGGCGAGTGGGCGTGACTTCCTGGGGTCAGAGGTCAGTCATGCAGTGTGTATATAAGTACCTGGCAAGCACCTGGCACATAGTAGAGGCTCCAGAAACGCTGGTCGAGGTGGAGTTGGGGCACATCTTGAGTGCTGGCGAGGCGATGTCTGTCTGAGAATTCCTTGGGCCCTTCGGAAGAGACGTCTGCAGCATTTCCAGGGGTTTGTTTCGGCCCCGCTCCTCCCATACAGCCCTGGGAAGTGATTCCGCCTCCCCCACCACGTCTGGGTGAAATTGAATTTCTCCAAGACTGGTCCACAGGCTGGCGTCTTTCACGGAGTGCGGAGGACAAGGCTGGCTCACCTTCCAGAAGTCTTGGCTGTTTCCTGGTGTCGTTTCCTTTTGCTCAGTTGCTGGGGTGGGGATATTTTAAGGCTGGAAATGAAGGAGACATATGGGCTGGTAGCGGAAGTGCGCCCTGCGCAGGCCTCGGGGAGCAAGGTCAATGAGGACACCTTTTTGCAGGGTTTTTACAGGGAAGACCACTCCCATGTTTCCTCCTGGAAGGCAGGTCCTTCCAAGCTTTCTCTGATGGGAAATGACTTGCAGTCACCATCACCATCATCATCATCACCATCACCACCCTCACCACCATCATCATCATCATCATCATCACCACCATCATCATCACCACCACCAGCACCACCACCACCATCATCATCAGTGTTATCATTTTGCTGGTGAGCAACACATAGGCTGTAGACCAACTTGTCTGTCATGTTGTTCAGCAATTTCATTAAGAAGTCACTATTGCCCTTGCTGGTTTGGCTCAGTGGATAGGGCCTCAGCCTACGGACTGAAGGGTCTCGGGTTTAATTCCGGTCAAGGGCACTGGCATGGGTTTCGGGCTTGATCGCCATAGGGGCTGTTCAGGAGGCAGCCAATCAATGGTTCTCTCTCATCATTGATGTTTCTATCTCTCTCTCCCTCTCCCTTTCTCTCTGAAATCAATAAAAATATATATTTTTAAAAAGTCACTGTTAAAAAACCTGATCTTTCCCCTCCATTGAGCTGTATTTTATTGACTGGATATCACTTAATGGACGTACATTTAACAGTCAATATGTACTACCTTTTTTTTATTTCCTGAAGTTTTTACTTCTGTTTTGCTCCCAACCAGCTCATAATCTTCCCAGGTAACCAAAAGCAGGAGCCGTAGACAGTAAGCAGAACGAACCCTTATAATCCGTATTTATGTACCAAATCCTAGTTTGGAGAGAGGTGTGGTTTTATCTCCCCGTCTCAGATCATGTGAAAGAACTGCTCTCAACCAGGAGTGGTGATGGTTAATTTTCGACTAAAGTGAAGCTCACTGTTATCCTGTTAATCTAGCATTTTACTTTTGTGGTAAGATTCTGGGTGGAAGGGCAAAATCAAGTGTTAGAGCATCTCGAACGAAGACGTTGAGATTATTTCCGTTGACCTGCTGGCTAAGATTAGGGTCTTCCTGACCCAGCAGTGATACTCCGTATTAGCGATGCAGGGTATGGTCCCTGGCCGAGGAGAACTCTCCAAAAGGGAGGGCCATTTGCTCACGTACATAGAGTTGGTCTTCCTGCGTCTGAAGGCCAAAGTGAGGTACTTTTGCCCTTGGATTTTGGACATTGGCAATATTTTTTCCTTTTCCTTTCTTATGGGATTCTCGGCCTTCTGCACCCCCCCCCCCCTTTCCATTTAATCAGAGTGAATAAACTGATGGTATTGTTCCCCAAGAAGATGTTGTAGTACGTTTTATGTTACTGGCACTTAATGTTTCCAGATGCTTGGGGGTATTCAGCCTGCCACAGGGCGGAGGGACTTGGTTCCCTGGTGACTGGCCATCCACCAGCCCCATCTGCAGCCTCTCTTGGTACGCAGGGGCGGGTAGACCTGGGCAATGACACGAGAGGTCCCTGTACCCCCAGGCAGTTCCCAGCAAGTGTTTTTCCAGTTTCCTTGACATTCTTTCCAGGCTCAGCTCCATTTGTTTTTTCCTTCTCTATGGCAATTGATGACTGAGTCGCAGAGTTAATTCCGCAGGATCTCCTGTGAAGTGCTGTGGCGAGGAGCTGGCGTGGGCCCCGTCCTCTGCCCTGCATGGCTGTGGGCTGGTGTCTCTGCCAGTTCGCCCTCTGCAGAGCAGATTTACCAGCCTACCCCTCAGAGCTGTGCAGAAAGGAGCTGGGCCGGGCGGATGGAGGGCAACTGGGGAGTACCACTGCTGTAACCCTTATCTAACCGGAATCTATTAGCAGGAAACCGAGAGGGCCTGTGTCCGATAGTGAGATAAGCAGTTTAATCTCTGAACAATGTCAAGTGGAAAATCCGACCGCAGCCAATAGCTTAAGAAATAAATGGCTGGGAGGTTTTGTTGGGACAGCAAATCCTGAGACGCAGGGGAGGAAAACGGGCTGCTGTGTGTGAAAGCTGGGAGGGTAGGAGGACGGTGCTCAGGTTTGAGAACTCCTCACCAGGAACACAATTGGCTGATGGAGGGGACGTTGTGAACGCGTGATAACTGATGGTTTAAGTCTGTGTGACCCACGGAGGTCTTTTCCTCCTCTTTGCCGCCATCATGGGGCCAGCACAGGGGTGGGCACCCCTGGGTACTGAGCTGAGCAATTCTGGGTAGTTTAGGAGACTCGGGGCCTCCCCCGGGAGCCTGGCTGGGGTACCCAGGAGTGCTGGAGCTGGGAGACCAGCGATTCTCCCATTTGGCCTCGGTGGGCTTGGCTTCTTCCTCGGTAAAAGGGGTGCAGTGCTGAAGCCTCCTCCTGCAGGTGGTCTCCTGAGCCTCAAATGAGATACGTCTCTGTAGAGTCGTTTCGAGAGAGTGTGTCCTTTCCTGCCCAGGTTGGTTTTAATGATGAGCGCTCTGGTGTTTCCAAAGGGACAAAGACAAGCACCGCCCTCAGGCAGGATAGTCTCCCCTTGCACCCCCCAACCCCCGCCCCCCGCCAGGTTGTGGAAAGAGAACTTGGTAAGAACTGTGTCCGTCCTTCTCGAAGTGCACAGCAGCGTTGCAGTGGGTGGGAAGCAGAGTGGGCAGGCAGACATTCTGGATCCCATCCTGGTTCCACTTCTGCTGCTGGGCTCGCCGCCTCCTGCCTGAGGGACCACCTTGACCGATGGGGACTGTGGCCCCCGCGGTTTGCCGACCTGCAGGTGGGAATGCAGATGATGGACCGGAGAGAAGAGGGCTGTGAGCGAGGAGGGCGTCGCCAAGCAGGAGCCGGATGTTTCTGGAACGGGGCTCTGGCTCCTGAGTAAGGGGGAGGACTCTGCGCCCACCTGAGCTCGAGGCCACCCTCCAGGCCCCCAACCCCAGGCGGTGTTTTCCTCGCCGGTGCCCTGTGAAGCGAAAGAATGAAATCCAGCAAAGTCTTGAGCTTTAAAAGCAAACATGAGCTCTGGCCGGTTTGGGTCAGTGGATAGAGCATCGGCCTATGGACTGATAGGTCTCGGGTTCAATTCCAATCAAGGGCATGTACCTCGGGGGCATATGTGGGAGGCAACCAATGTGTCTCACTAGATGTTTCTCTCTCCGTCTCTCCCCCTCCCTTCTACTCTCTCTAAAAATCAACGGAAAAAATACAATAAAACAAATATGTAAAGCAGACAAGACATTCAGCAAATATATACGGGGCACCTTCTAAGTATGATGGGTGCCGGGGTGGATCCGGAAACCTCTGAGCAGAGCTGGGCCTCCGTTCTGGCGGCCGCTGTGTGGCAGCGTGGACCTGCACCGAGTGGCTGCCCCCATAGCAGGCTCTGCCTGCCCCTCTGCCTGCAGGTGCCAGTGCCGAGGAGAAGGCTTCTCGACGCCGCCCGTCCCTGGCCTTGGGACCTGCTCTCTAGGCAGAGCTGATGCCAAAGGACATGTTTGGGATGGGCAGAGATGGATAGCCATTGAGCACGCACATTCATTAACTACGAGCTGTAAGCAGTGGGCTGGTGTCGGCCCATGGCATGCAGGCACCTGTGTGTGTTGGGGGACAGGGAAGAGGAGTTAAATTTGGGCACCAGTCACTGGGGGAGGAGTCTGGGTAAAGGCTGGAGGGTCTGTTGTCTGTTTGAAGTGGCCAAGCAAAGAGATTGTTCTGGATCCAAAGACTCCGGGAGGTTGCATTGAACACCACACAAATAGACGCTCAGCTGACTAAAGGGTCAGTGCGTGGGCAGTGTGCACTGTCACATGGAGGCCGCCACCCCCACCCCAGCTGACCGGAGCGAGCCGCCAGGGGAACGGGACAGGAACTAATGCTCGGGGCGTGTTCACCGGGCGTGCACCCGTGGGAGGGAGATGAGGGGGTAGCGAGCCCTGGGGTGGCCTCAGGACAGTCCTGGGTTTGAGTCCAAACGCCACCCCTTCCTGACTGTGGGGCCCTAGAGAAACTCTTACCTTCCCGCCCCTCAGTTTCCACATCCGTAAAGTGGGACCGGTAATGCCCGTCCTCAGGCGGTGAGCCTCAGGGAGGGAATGTGCGAGGTGCCTCGCTCGGCGTCTGGACACCCTCAGCGCTCAACGAACAGTCACTAAACGCCCGGACTTCAGAGGCAGCCATGCTCTCAGCAGGCTGGCCGAGCCCACCGTTTCCTCCCTTCTCCCCGTTCACGTGGAAGTGGGGGTGATCGCTGAGGAATGGGGATGTCGCTGCTTCCCAGCCAGGAGCAAGCAGGGCCTAGGGGCTCCTGGGAGCTGGTGCCGGAGGGGTTTGTGCTGAGGAGGATGGTCCTGATGCGCAAAGGGAGGCTGTCTGCCAGGCCTGCCCTCGGGAGAGTGGGCAGGGCGGCCAGACCTGAAGCCACGCCCTCCTGGCGGGACTCGCCTCCCTGCGGTCTAATGGGAAGACAAGTGAGGATGAGGACCCCCTCTATGGGCTGTGGTGAACATGGAGGGAGATCAGGCAGCACGGAGGCCTGGCCCGGCCGGTGGTGAGGGGGGAGCCCTGTCCACTGCCTCCTGCCGGTGCACCAACCGGCCTGCGGGAGTCCTCGTCCCCCGGGGGCCTCTCCCGTCCCTCCGGGGATGACAGCGGCGGGTTACTTTCCAGGGAGGGCTCTCAGTCTGCTCACCGGGCTCAGAGCCTGAGGTTAAAAACAATGGGCTGTATTCAGCTGGGTGAGGGGTGTCAGGTTACTCCCACCCTCCTCCTCCCCAGCCTCTGTTCTTTCTGGAGGTGGAAGCTGGCTGAGGTCATCAGGCACAGAAGTCCCAGCTTTGAGGGCCAGGCACCACTCCCCCCCCTCCTCTCCCTCCTCTGGGTCCTGGGCTTGCTTTCTTTTGTCAGTTGCTTTTTAGAGAGAGTGGAAGGGAAGGGGAGAGGCAGAGAGAGAAACATGGATGTGAGAGAGACACATCGATCAGTTGCCTCCTGCACACACCCTGACCAGGGTGGGGGATTGAGCCTGCAACTGAGGTACGTGCCCTGGAGCAGGTTCGAACCCGGGACCTCCCGTCCATGGGCGGATGTTCTGTTCTCGGAGCCACACCACAGCGGATGAGGGCTCCCGGCTTTCTTGGCGCCTCTCTTAGAGCCCCGTGGCTCGTAAGGGAGAGACGGAATGCACATGTGCCCACCGCTTGGCACGCTGTGGCTCTGCCAGCCGGACTCTGAACACGTGTGACCGAATGGCCTGCGTCGCTTCCGTGCTGTGCCGGGGGCCAGCGAGCACGTGTCTATTAAAACAGGCTCTTTCTCGGTTAAAGCCATGCTTCCCGTCCCTGCGGCCTGGAGGGCCGGGCTGGGGCGGGGTCTCGGGGCCCACATTGCCCACCCCACCTCCTCTCTCAGGTGACCCCGTTCCCAATACCGGCTTTTCTAGGCATTTGATGTGTGACGTGGAAATCCTCTTTCCTTGGCTGTGACACAGGGTGGTGGTGGGGGGCGGGGGGGAGAAAGGGTTGGCAGGCGGCAGTGTTAATCCTTGGGCTTCTCATCTGTCCAGCCTGCCTGGCCTTTCAGTGCCCCACGGTGGCCGTTAAGTGTCCAGACACTGAGCAAAGGGCTCCTTCGCTGGGCGTTTTGCAGCCCGCGCCCTCTTGGAGCTCGGGATCTCGGCTCTGGCCTGCGCTGCCGTCTCCCCTGGCTTCAGTCTCCCCCCGCCTTTGCGAGGATGGAGGGGCCGACCTCGGGAAGAAGGAAACCACCAGAGGAACTTGTTAGCATGTGGCAGCCTTGACCTCAGGCGGTGAACGGGGAGCTTTGGGGACAGTGATCCCGTATTGCCCAGCCCGAGATGCACGTTTTCCATCGGGCTGAAGCCAGAGGGAGCTGCTCGGGGGCTGCCCCCGCCTCGCTGCCGGCCCTGATCACCGAGAAGCTGAGACCTGCAGGCCCAGGGCTTCTTCCCGCATCCTGTCCCTCGCATGCGGACGGGCCCCGGTTTCCTGCCTGTCCCCACTGGCCTCAAACACACATCCCCGGGGGAAGGCCGCACGGGCTTCCTGGGAGCGGCAGGCCCTGGGGTGGACGTGGCCGGCCGGGAGGAAGGGCCTGCGAGTCCCCGGTGGCCCGCGGCGGGGATTATTGCCTGGCGCTGACGGTTTGCGGACATGTGAACTGACCGTGAAAGGAGGCTTCGGGACTTCAGGAAACAGTTCAGTGTGTCCCGGGACCAGCTTTCAGAGAAGGGAGTTCTGAATGGAGGTTTAAACGTTCCGTTGCCCGCAGGCCGGGGAGGGGGCCTGGCTCACCGGGTTTTTAGGACGCCCCCGGGAGCTAGGCCGTCATCAGAAACGCAGCGGGCACAGCGGCGGGGCAGCTCTGACAAAGGCCAGCGCCTGAGGCCGCACGAGGAATAATGACACGGCAACAGTGTGTTTCTGACGCGTCTGGTATGTGCCAGGCGTGCACCGAAAATGACTTGGTTTCCTCCTGTTACAGCGAGGAGATGAGGGTGCCAGGCTCAGGCCAGGCTGGACTCCGGCCCCTTCCTCTCTGCCACCGTCACCTGTCCCCTGGGGAGCTCCGTGCAGGGGGCGGGGCGTGGGCTGAGGCTAGCTCTGGGCTCCTGAGGAGGAGGAGGGGGCTCACTGTCTCAAAGGCAGAGGAAGATGGGGGCTGATGGCGGTTGGGTGTTGAGGGAGTTAGGGGCCTGTTACCTTGGACACAGAGGGAAGGGAATTGTCTTTACACGGTTGCCCTGGAGTAAGCAGCGTTTTGGTCCAGATCAGTTGTCTGTTTGCAGAACGAAGAGAGGATTCTTTGCCTCCTGAATGAATGGGCCTTTGTGCAGAGACCCAACCGTGCAAGCGAGCCCCTGGGGCTGCCTGGCTGCCCGGAGAGGAAAGCCAGGGCTCCTACCCAGAGGGCAGAGACTTAAAGCTCCCCGGGCTCTCTGACCCTGGACAGCGAGGGGTGCAGCCACCTGCCCCGCAGGCCAGGCCCCGGGAACTCTGCCTCCTCCTGCGGGGAGGGAGGGCGCTCAGAGCTGCCCGAGGGCCGGGTCTCAGCAGGCAGAGAGCACTGGTCTGGACCTGTCCAGTGTCCTCTTGGGGCCACTGGACAGGTTATTTTGCTCAGCCCTGCGGCCTTCTGGACCCTCGTAATTGACAGGTAAAAGCCTGCGGTGGATTTCTGTGTCCAACAGAACATCAGCACCTGAGTTGGAATCGAGTGCATCCAATTGCCCCACCTGCCTCCGACTTCAGTAACGTAGAGACGCTGCAGTCCCTGCAAGATCAGAGCTTTGCTGGGCAGAGCTGAGCCTGAGGGCGTGAGGGCGGGGAGTGCCTGGTGCCTCCTCTAGGGGAGTGCAGCAGGTCACCATCGAGGTCCTCCGGTGAGCGCCACGGACGTGCCACCGGGACAGTGAGCCGCCCAGGGCGGGGCCAGGCCCGTCGAGGCGGAGTGACAGCCGGCCGCACTCCGGGTTCCCCGCCTAGAAGTTGATTCCTCAGCCCTGACCTTGTCATGAGGTTCTGACGGAGCTGTCGCTGTAGGAGGGCTCTCTGTGCTGCGGGCGGATTCCGGCTGTCCATGGCCGGCTTTCGTTTCTGGGGCTGAGCGGCCACACGTGCAGAGGCTGGGTCCCGTGGCCGCGGCGTGTTTCTGTGTTTTATGAGGACGCCGTGTCCAGAGCGCTGCCTGTGAGCATCCTGGGCAGTGCCGGTGATGGGCTTCGCGCCCACCCGTGGGCACGTTACTGCTTATCCAGCCACGCTGCGCGTCACAGGCGTCTCGCTGTGGTTTCAGCGTGTCTTCCCCTCATGGTGTGGGACGTCTTGTAGTGGCTAATTCGCCATCTTCAGCGAAATGTCCACTTCAGTGAAAGATCTGGCTTACAGAACAGCCCACAGAGGTGCTGTGAGAACACGGAGGCAACAAAGCCTTGAGCATGAACCCCCACCCTTCCCTTCTTTCAAGGCTTCAGGTGAGGGCGCTTGGTCATCTCCAGGTCCCTTCCTGCTCCAACACCTCTGACTCCTAAATAGTCGTGACCCTGAGCAGCCCCCCATCCCCCGCCTTGGAGTCTGAGCTCCCTCCACACACATCACCACCCCCACCCGCCCCACAGCTCTGTCTCCATAGGATGCCACCAAAGCTGACTCGCAGGGGCTGTACTAACGGAAAGTGGTCTCTGGATTGTTGGGCCTGGACAGGAACAGAAAAACAAAGCAGCAAATGTAGAGGGTCTCCCTACCCCCTCCGGCCTCCCTTGGGCCTCCCTCAAAGGCTGTGGCTGGGACCACCCCCTCCCCTCCCTGTGGGGCCCCTTCCCACTACCCCCTCCCGCGCATCCCCCCCCCTCCTCTCCTGTCTCTAGTTGGGCCTGTGCTTCAGCTTTAGTTTTGCAACAGTGGCACATTTGAAGGCCCCCAAAACACTTCTCTTCTTACGTTAACAAAAATAAAAATAAAGGAAAGGTGTGTGTATAATTTAAAGCTGTTAAGAGCAGTGTTGACTGAAGTGGTTTTTCTCTTTAAAACTGAATCGCACCCTTCCACCCTAGACTGCTTGGCAGTGTTGTTGGTGTTTAACTTTTGCCTCTTGCCTGCTGGGATCGCTTGAGTTTCAGGGGTCCCCCGGAAGGCAGGGTCACCTGCTTAAGAGTGAGCGCGTCTCTGTCTTTCTGCCTGGTCACGGGCTTGGGACTCCGCCGGGTGTGAAATCAGCACCCTGGGTCTTCTGTTCATTGAGTCATCGAAGGGAAAGGCTTGCTGGTTTCTGCCTGGGTATAATGAGGCACGATATTTGCGGAATCTCCTTGGGTGCGTTGGTGCAGACGATCCGCACAGAGCAGGAATTGTTCTCTGTGAGGGCTTGCAGCGGGTGGAAGTGGGCAGAGGAGTTTCCATGTGCCCCGGAGCCCGGGCAGCCAAGAGAGCTGGCCACAGGCTTTCCCCACAGTCCCTGTGGACTGTTAGAATCTTCCAGGACGTTTAATGGCCCTTTGCCTGGGCCCCCGACCAAAGATGTCGCCGAATCACAGGATGGGTTGGTTCAGAAGAGTTTCCTGCTTCGGTAACTTTTTGAAAACCTAGGTTTGGTTCTGGTTTGAACTTGTTCAGTGGAGTTAAAGAAAGAAAGAAAAGAACACTTCTTGTGACATTCCTGGTTCCAGTCAAAATGTCATGTTTGTGTTTGGTCTGAGGCTGAATAAATAAAACGTATGAGGGCTGATGGCGAGCAGCTCATTTGGATTCAAGTCACTTCTCCAGGTGGCATCCCTGTCGTGAGACTTATTTCCCAGGAACCTGCATCCTGCCGGGCGGTGTGTGTGCTGTTCTTTCTGAAGCGCTCCGGTTGACTCGGAGTTGCTACACTTGTGTTTGTGATGATGGGGAAGCAACACGTGACACGAAAACCAGCAGAGGTTCTGCTAAATGCACAGCCTGGGTCTTTCCGGACCAGGAGGGCTTCACCTGCTGTCTGTAAGGAGCCGGCTCCTTTCTCCTGCTGTTCACAGACTGTCCCCGCGGCTGATGCATCGAAGTTAGGCGAGGAGGTGGGGTCTGTAGATGAGTAAAGCTGGGTCCTCAGCTTCCAGGAGTGTTCACTTCATAGAGGGTAAAGGGTACCGGTTTACCGTGTGGTCGGCATTGAATGAGGAGGTAGGAGACAGGCCTGAAATACCAGCAACAGCAGACTCGGGATGTGAACACAGGCATTCTTGTTCATCCTCGCTGGAGGGTATTTTTTGAAGACTGTAGGTGGTTTGGGGGTGGGGGGGCGGTGGGCTCCAGGGGGCAGGGGAGAGAAGGAGGAAAACGTCGTCGATGTGAGAGAGCCACATCAATTGGTTGCCTCTCGCCAGGGCAGGGAACCTGCAACCCAGGGATATGTCCTTGACCCCAAGACCCCAAGAATTGAACCTAAGACCCTTTGGTTCACAGGCCAACGCTCTAACCGCTGATCCACCGGCCAGGCCAAATCCAGGCATTCTTATTCTAGAACAGCGAGCATTCCTCAATGTGGCACTGTTGGCACTTTGGACTAATTTATTTTTTTTGGGGGGGGGCTGTCCTGTACACTGTAGTACAATAGCAGCATCCCTGACCATAGCACCTCTCTGTGGTTGTAACCAGCAAATGACAACCACCAGTGTCTGCAGACGTGGCCAAGTGTCCCCTGGTTGAAAACCACTGTGTCTGGAGCAGGCCCCGTAACCACTGCGCTCACTCTTAAGCAGGTGACCCTGCCTTCCGGGGGACCCCTGAAACTCGAGCGATCCCAGCAGGCAAGAGGCAAAAGTTAAACACCAACAACACTGCCAAGCAGTCTAGGGTGGAAGGGTGCGATTCAGTTTTAAAGAGAAAAACCACTTCAGTCAACACTGCTCTTAACAGCTTTAAATTATACACATACCTTGCCTTTATTTTTATTTTTGTTAACGTAAGAAGAAAAGTATTTCTGGGGCCTTCAAATGTGCCCCTGTTGCAAAACTAAAGCTTCCAGCCGGTCAGTGTGTCTCACACACCTGTGCTGGGGTGGCGAGAACTGGCCCTGTCTGGGGGACCACACCAATGTCTCCCACAGACGTCACGCCCTACCTGGCCCGTGCAGGCTCTCTTGGAGGGCCTTCTAGGTTGGCCTTAAAGAATGGCCTTCTGCCAAAGCTAGTGAGAACTTTGGCAAAAAGAGAAAAACGAGACCGGCAACGTTTTTAAATGTTTGAGTTCTCTGAGTAAGTCCTAGGGGTCCTTATTTGTGAGGACCAGGTCGCAGGCCCTTGCTTTCAGAGTTAGGACGTGGGAATAGAGTGGGAGGCTCTGGTTACGCGGCGTGCAGTGGCGGGTCTCAGCCTGGGAGGGGAGCTGTCCAGGGCAGGGCAGTTGTCTGAACACCAGAAGCTTCTCTGGCAGTTTCTGCAGTAAATAGCCAGCCTGCACGCCGGAGCCCTCAGTGACCTGTACAGTTATGGGGCTGTCCGGAGGTAGAAGAAGGTGTGAGGTGGGCGCAGAAGCACCCAAGAACATTTCGAGGTGGTTTTAGAAAGTCTAAACAGATGCCTTCTAAACTCGCTCAGGCCGCAGCCCTGCCCCAGGCCCTGGGGCGAGGAGATAGAGACAGAGCCTGGTTGCCGTGGGTCTAAAACGGGAAAAGACCGGAAACCTGTGGGGAGGATGCAGTCCTTGTCACCCCTTGCCAGAGGGGACACAGAGGTCTTAGGAAAATAGAAATAAAAATAGCAATCCCTGGCCACTTCCCTCCCCGACGAAGAGCTCTTTCCAGATCTGGTTTCCACTGTGTTTCTGACCGGGTCTCACCACGATGTGTGAGAGCCAGGGCAACGAGGTGGACAGAAAAGGGGTGGGGGGGGGAGGGCACAGGCATCCACTCAACAGGGACAGAAATAGTCGGTCTGGGACTCGGAGGTCGGCATGAACCGATGAGCAGAACCTGCCAGCAGCTGCCAGCTCCACACCTCATCTCCGGGTCTTGCTGGAACACATGTGCACAAGCACATATGTGTGCCCTCGCATGCATGTACACGTGTGTGTGCATGTGGGTGTAGGGGTACGTGTGCATGCCTGTGTCCCCTGAAGGGAGACTTCCGTGGAAGGCTACAGATGGGCGGGCGCCACTGACCATCGTGGGGTTTGCTGATAGCTGCCTCGACGGGGTGGTTTCCGCCCTCTGTTGGGCACTCCGGGGCGCTCCGTGCGCACCCCCTCCTGCCTGTACTCTTCCTCTCTGAGGCCTGCACGCACAGACCTGTCAGTGAGTGGGAGGTTCCAGGCTGCTGAGTGCAGGGCCAGGCAAGGCCGGCTCCCCTTCCTCCCAGCGGGTGCTCCCTCCGCCCTGGCCCCGCTCCTTGCACACCTTGGTATTCACAGCTGGGCAATGGCATGCTGTGCTGAGCTGACAGGAAGTGTCCGCAGGGCACCGGCTCCGGGAAGTTGTTTCGGACACGGAGGCCTGCCCCTCGCCTCCTTTCAGTGACGCCCATCGTGAGGAGAGGCTGTCTGTGGTCGCTCGCCTCCTCTGCTCTCCCCCTGGGATCGGGATGGTGCCCACAGTGCCCAGGAGGGCAGGGCGCCAGACTGCGGGCACCGCACAGGGGCCCCAGTCCCCAGCGAGAGGCTCCACCCACTGGGGACAGCCAGGGGGGTGGCAGGGCTGGAGAGGGCTCTTCCCCAGGGGGCCTGGCCTGCCCCTCAGGGGTAGGAAGGAGTTAAACCCGCTCCTACCCATGCTCTGAGGCCTCCGGAAGACACAGGTGCTGTATAAACGGGGACTATTATCTTGCTCTTGCTAAGTGTCCACCCCGTGGCTTACTGTGCCCCGCCATGGAGATTTCCAGAAGCCCACTGAGCCACGCCTGCCAGGCTGCCCACTGACTCTTTGAGGTTGGAGCTGAACTTGCTACCCCTACACCCACATGCACACACACGTGTACACACATGCGAGGGCACACATATGTGCTTGTGCACACGTGTTCCAGCAAGACCCGGAGGTGAGGTGTGGAGCTGGCAGCTGCTGGCAGGTTCTGCTCATGGGTTCATGCCGACCTCCGAGTCCCAGACTGTGGCTTACTGTGCCCCCCAGGAAGACGGGTTGCAGGGCTGCTTGGGAAGAGGGAGGGAAGGAGGGGTGTCTGGAAAAGCAGCCAGCCTCACACCAGTGAGCCCCCACTCTCCGCCTGGGGACCAGCATGGCCCCAGCTTGCCGGGAAAGGCCTCTGTCTCCCCTTCTTGGCTGTATACGTGGGGCCTTGGACTGAGGGATGGAAATGGTGCTGGGAGCCATGCTAGGTAAAGGCACCCCCTCTCCCCAGCAGGTTCAGCTCCAACCTCAAAGAGTCAGTGGGCGGCCCGGCTGGCGTGGCTCAGTGGTTGAGCGTCAACCTAAGAACCAGGAGGTCAGGGTTCGATTCCCCTCAGGGCACATGCCCGGGTTGCAGGCTTCATCCCGGTGTGGGGAGTGCAGGAGGCAGGCGATCCATGATTCTCTCTCATCATGGTTGTTTCTATCTCTCTCCCTCTCCCTTCCTCTCTGAAATCAGTAAATATATATTTTTGAAGAGACACTGGGCAATACTGCTGAGGGGTTTCTGTTGGCGCTTGTTGCTTCCATAACAAACGAGAGGCAGCCCAGATGGGGAGGTGTCCATGGGCAGGTGTCTGGCCCAGGCAGGTCGTTTTGCATCTCTGGCCCTTGGGCCTGTTGGGGAGGGCCATTGTCTGTGCCCCGGTGTCACAGGCAGGGCACAGTGCCATCTTCACTGCAGGTGACAGGGCCACCGAGGGGCAACTCGGCAGGAATGAGCCTTATGGTCACTTGATCAGCGTACCATGTCCCTAGATCCACATCCATGTGGAAGTGGACAGGCCAGCAGCAAGAGAAGGCCTCCCTGCCCTTGACTGGCACCTGGCAGGAGGGAACGGGCAGCCAGAGCCATGGGGCGGTGAACAGCAAAGAAGTCTCGCTACACCAGCCTGGGAGACACTGCAGGCGAAGGAAGCGCTGACAGTTTACACCCTTCATGGCCCTTCTCCTGCTGTTTGCACAGAGGCGCTGCTCACCTCATTCCCACCTGCATTCCCAGGGTTTCCTCCCCATTTCCAGAAAGAAAGACAACTAATTCCAAGGAGTGGCTGTCAAGTTAGGAGGCCCGTGTCTTCTCCGCTCTGAAAGCCATGGTCGCCAGCCGCTCCTCCCCGCACGTCTTTCCCGCCAAGCCTGCCGCCAGGCCGCGGGAGGCAGTGCCAGGGGACCGAGAGGCGGGAAGGGCAGAGCCTGCCTGTCCCTGGGAACTGATGCAGGTTTCAGCCACTCAGGGCTGCATCTTCCTTCGTCAGGAGCTGCTTCCTCGCAGGCACCTGCTCCATGCCTGTGCTGGCAGGCCCAGGGGAGCAGGCAGGACCCGGCCAGCAAGGTCCCGGGAAGTGAGGCCCCGCTCCCGCGGCCGTTGTCACTAAGGGGTTGTGCCTGAGCAGGTCGGCAGTGCCACACAGAGCCAACTGGACACCTGTCCGTGGCCCGGGGACTGGAGGACATGCCTGCTGGGGAAAGACTGTCAGCCAAAGTGACCACAGACAGGGAGCCCACAGGCAGTGGACGGGCCAGGGCCTGCCTGCTGCCACTCCGCCGTTGGTGGACAGAGTCGTGAAAGCCATACTGAAACGAGGTGGGCCAGGATGCATCGTCTCTTCTGCTTCAGCTGAGAAGTTCTTGTGGGGGGACTGGCTGTGCTCCCCCTCCCAGCTCTCCCACAGTCTGCGCATAGTTTCCAGCCTCGCAGGGCTGCAGGCATGCCCGCCCGCCCCCTGCACTGTCGTGTCCGCCCCTTCTTGTCTGTTTCTCTAAAATACACATCAGACCTTCGGAGACACTGGCTACCCTCCTAGTCTGGGCCAGACACACCGGGTGGCCTGGCTGACACAGGAGGGAGGAGAGGGGGCAGGGAGACCTCCTCCGTTCCCAGCGTGGCTGCAGGGAGGCCTGTGTCCCCTGGTGCCTGGCAGAGAGGGGAGACAGCCGGGTGGGGCTCAGTGCAGGGGATGCATTTACACTAAAAAGTACTTGTTGTTCATCTGGAATTCAAGCCCACCTGTGTGTCTGCACTCTTCCCAGCAGCCCTGCTCCAGAGGGCGGCTCTGCCGCAGCTTGCCAGTGTGTGAGCCCAGACATGGAGGCCTCTGGAGGGGTCTATTGAGGGGCCAGACGCCTGGCCTCTGCTGCCCGTGCTGTCACTACCTGTTGTGCCACCTGAGTTGTCCCTTGGGCCTGGGAGGGCTCTTTCGTATATGGAAATGGAACTGCCAGGTCCCTTTCTTAAAAAAAGAAACACACACACACACACACACACACACACACACATAAATAGATTTCAGAGAGGAAGGGAGAGGGAGAGAGACAGAAACGCCAATGATGAGAAAGAATCATGGATTGGCTGCCTCCTGCACGCCCCACATTGGGGATCGAGCTCGCAGCCTGGGCATATGTCATAACCAGGTGTGGGACTGTGATCTCCTACTTCATAGGATGACCCTCAACCACTGAGCCACACTGGCTGGCTCAGATCCCATTCTTTTTAAAAAATATATATTTTATTGATTTTTTTACAGAGAGTAAGGGAGAGGGATAGAGAGTTAGAAACATCGATGAAAGAGAGATATCGATGAGAGAGAGACTTCGATCAGCTGCCTCCTGCACGCCGTCTACTGGGGATGTGCACGCAACCAAGGTATATGCCCTTGACCGGAATCGAACCTGGACCCTTCAGTCTGCAGGCTGACGCTCTATCCACTGAGCCAAACTGGTTTCGGCGTCAGATCCCGTTCTTCCTGCTTCCTGTAGGCCAGTGGTCGGCAAACTTCGGCTCTTGAGCCACATGCGGCTTGTGAACCTCGGTTTGCTGCTCTGTTGACTAATGGGTTTGCCGACCACTGACCTAGACTCTCGATTCCAATAATTACAGGCTGCTGTTGTTCTTTGTGATTAAGCCCCTATCCCAGTGGTCAGCAAACTCATTAGTCAACAAGCGGCAAACCGCAGGTAGCTCGCAAGCCGCAGTTTGCCGACCACTGCCCTAGGCTGTCTCCCAGGATGGGCTACGAGGAAGAGTCCTGGTAGAGTCACAGACCCAGGCTCCTTCCTCGGGAGTTAAGCTGCCTTCGGCTGCAAGAGGCCACACGTTGCACTGCAGTGGCTTGAACAGGGAAGATGCATCTCATCGCGGCCCAGCAGAGGCAGCTCCGTGTGGGTGATCATTAGTGCAGCAGCGTCGCTCCGGGGCCTGTCCTTTGCATTAACCTGCCCCATCCCCACAGCGTGTAGACTCGTCTCTTCTCGGGCACAGGACGGCAGGTCCAGGTGTCCTGTGTGGACACAGGGGTGTCCACGGAGGAAAAGAAGGGACAGGTCTTCTCATGCCTAAGGCATCTTTCTCTGAAGACACCCAGCAGACACCCCGTATCACTTGATTAGAATGTGTCTCGGGCTCATGCCTGGGTCAGCCTCTGGCGTGCGAGTGATAAAACAATAGTACTTTCTCCTGGAATAGCTCTAACGAGGCACGCATTTGGCTGTGTTCCTTCCAGGGCAACGCAGACTCCCACACAGCCAGGTCCTCGCTCTGTTCCCAGCCTCATCCTACTAAGGCGTTGAGGCCGTGCTGGTTTTTATTCGTTCTCCTGGCTTTTTAACATGCCCTTAAACGTTACAGAGAAGGAACCTACCGAAAGCCAGGACCCCCTCCTAGAGTATGTCAGACTTTGATGAGCTGTCTCGCATTGTTTTACACAATTGTAATCTGACGATGCTAATTTTCTCTGTGACTTGATCATTTTAATGTCAGCTCACTCATTTTCATGCATTGACATAGATCATCGCTTGTCACATTGAGTGATAATAGTAATAGCAACCAATTTTTCTCAAGTATTTATCATGGATCAGGCACTGTTCACAGAGTTTTGAATGCGTTTTTAAAAATTCCTGTTGTTTAAAGTATTACATATAGTATGACATCTGTCTCCTTTTCCCTTCATTGACCTCCTCCCAGCCATCCCCACGCCCCATGCCTGGGTTCCTTTACTTATATTCTCACAGCACTCCATTTCCAGATGAGGGAACGGAGGCTCGGCGGATCTCGGGACTGACGGCCGTCCGCTCTCTGAGCCGAAGTTGTCACCATATGCAGCCGCGAGCGTTGCAGAAATTACCCTCTCCTCTCCCTTTCGCAGCTGCCGCGGGAAGTGCTCCTCTCAGTGGTGCCATCCTAGCACAGCTGTCATCTCCCCGTTACTCAGGGAAGACGTCCAACGGCAGCGACATCCAGTCTAAATGTTCCTGCTTCTCACCGCCATGGGCTTTTCCTTGTCGTTTGCTCTTGTCTCCTCATCCCTTCAAGTTTGAGTTTGTCATCCTTTAGCTTCCAAGTGGCATTCTGCATGTTTCCTGTGTAAACTGCCTGCTTATCCCCGTAGAGTGACCATGGAGTTGAATGTAATGACAGAGTCTGTTGGTAGCATTTTTGCATAGTATGGGATCCATTGTTACTTATAAGTATTTTTCTATTCTGTGGCTTTCTCTTAAAATGGTACTTTGTTTTGCAACGATGTTCTCACTCCAACTTACTAACAGATCCTTTTTCTTTCTTTTGTGAAATTGTTCTTAACTGCCCTGGCCTGGAATTAGGGAACATCTGGCACTTGAGGGCAATGGTTTTGACTGTTTCTTAATGCGACCGACTCTCAGGCGAGGCTAGAACTGTGCCTCCCCTGGTGAAGACTGGGTTTGTAAAACCCCTTTCTGAATGTCCCGGAGGCTCGGAGCTGGTGCCTGGGTGCTAACCAGCTGGCCACTGGCCATAGTCGCCAATCCCAGTCCTGACAGCAGAGTGCTGACCAGCACCCCCGCCCAGAAAGCCAGACACACCTGCAGCCACACCAGTGCCAGGGACTTCACGGAGCCCTTGTAATTAGACGGGAAAAAGCCTGTTGCTCATGCGGTGTCCTCCTCCTCCCACGGCCCCAAGCAGCTGTAAAAGGTGACATATAATTTGCTGTCACCTGAAGTCCTCACTGAGCTTTCTGGGGCTTCTGTGCAAATTCCCGGAGCGGGGCCAAGGCAGTGGTTTTTAACCCCTTTGCGGCCTGGTGCCTTCTCCTGGGGAAAAGCCCTCTCACACACACACGGGTTTGAGTGCCCTTTCAGGACTTGTATGGCTAGAAGCTCATTTCGACTCCAGTCTAGAGTCTGCAGGGTTCAGAACCCAACAACTTGCTGATCTCTGAGGTCCCTTTCAGCCCTCAAGAAAGTTTCTGGGCAAGGAACCTAGGGAGGCAGTGGGGGAAGCCGCTTTCAGGTAGTATTTTTGGTTTTTATTTTGTTATTTTTCAGGATTGAGTTCAGCCTTGGGATACCATGTTATTTCCCTTCATCTTATTCTTAAAAACTGTTGTGCCGCCTCTGACTGAAACGAGTAAAATCTTTCTGGCTTGTTGGGGGGCTTGGGGAGCCGATGGGTTCTGGTTATGTTTTTGACCTTCACGTCACAACTGCCAAGCAGCCACCAGCCTGTGCGTGCTGACCCCTTCGCCGTTAGCAGCTTGGGACGAGAACGGGCTGGTGGAGTTGAAGTGTTTGTGAGCAAAGGGGTGCTGGGAGCTGGGAGAGAGGAAAATGTCTCCCGGTTGCCCAGAGTGCTTTTCCTGCACCCCAGGCTTACTTGGGGAGAGGCTTTGCTCCAGTTCCCAGGGACTTTACTAATTCTTCAAATGACCTGCCTGAGAGGGAGTTGGCAGGAGTGACTCTTGGACCTCAAACATCCATTCTCCGGGGTCAGAAAAAAGTCCCCGGTGTCTTTAGCTGGAGGGAAGGAGAGGCCCACAGCCTTCTGGTGGTGGGGGCTGGCGCTGACTCCCCAAGGGGGCGGAGGCAGCCACAGACACAAGTCTTCCTGCGGGATGTTGGAGGTCTGTGTGCGCATCTGTGTTCACAGGCGCTTCTGAGTCTTTGGTTTGACCCAGAAAGTTGACGTGGCTGGAGCAGGAGGGAGAGACCAGAATCGTCAGGACCAATGCTACGTTCCTGGGATCTTTCCCCTCCCTCTGGCCCCAGAGTGTCTCTGGGAATGTGGAAAGAGTGATAAAGGAGTCAGCTCCTAAGTTCTGCGGAATTTTAGGATGGTTTTGCAGCATGGGCGAGTGGCTTGGCTCTGCCCCAGGTACAGGTGCTGTTCCTGTTTCCTTCCTATTCTGGAAGTTTAACACTTCCTCTCTGAACGTTTAACAATTTTGACCAAGCAAGAGCTGTCCTTTTTAAAAGCGCACGACACAATTTTGTCAGCACTTCTCTCTCCCAGCCCTAAGTTTTATGAGGCATTTGTTTCATGATGCAAAGGGAGCTACCACTTTAAGAAAGTTCACTCCGGTTCAAGATTTCGAATGAAGGGGAGGCTGTGTGAAGTCATCACAGGTTTCCCCATCTGAGCTGTGGAGGCAGAAGCCTCTCTCTGCTGGGCCAGGCCCTGCCTCATGGACCGCCCATCACTTGTGTAAGTAAAGCCAGTGCTCTCTGAAAAAAGCCCGGCTGTCCAGTTGCCAAAATGATGCTCTGCTTTGTTTCAAGCCACTGTCCCAGGTACACGGTCCTTCCCTGCGTCATTTCCATCTCCAGGGCTTCTGTCACGTCTTTCCACTGGCTCCTCCAGACTGAGGGACTCGGGCATTCCCCCGTCTCCCAGAAAGACAGTGCTCCTTGTTGCCCTGACCCAGAAAGACACCAGCTGTTTCCCCCAGCCTCATCCAGCCTCATCAGCACACACCAGAAGTTTTGTACAGGAACTGTGACCAGGGATGCTGGGTGTTGTGGCGTGGCTAGTCCAGATTACATAATGATTTTTAAAAGGGTAAGTTGTTGTATCACTTTCTTGGTCATGTACCATTAAATTGGATTTAAACTGCCCTAAGAATTAACAGTGTGTGATTGAAGTTTTACGACGGGCTTGTCCTGTTTTTTTTTTTTTTTTTTTTTATGAAATGCTTGTCCTGTTCATGCATGTTTGCTCCTTGGTGCAAAGCAGGCTGGAGTCAGCCCAAGGCTGAGTGATCAGGAGTTCCTGGGTCCGAGCAGCCGGTGTGAGAGCCTGGCCCTTGGTCTGAGTCTGATGGTCGGGGCAGACAGCGCCCTTCCCAGCCTCCACGGCCCTGGGCACGGTGCTGGCTGAGAAAAGAAATGAAGTCTGTCTGGCGGGGGTAGCGGGGTGCGCATCAGTCCTTGCACAAAGTGAACTCAAGCTGGGACCGGAAGTCCTAGCTCCTCGCGCAGCAGCAGGGAGGGGGGCACCTCGGCGCGGATCCCTGTGGTCGTTGCACCACCGGGCAGAGGGGCTGCTGAGCCGTCAGTGTGAACACCGACGTGCACACACCTGAGAGCGAGCGGCTCGGCTCGGCTCGCCTGGAGCCCCGGCGACCAGCCACGCTGTCCACGCCAGCGGGGTCAGCAGGCCCAGGCCGCCCCTCCTCAGGTCTCACAGACCCCCCCAAAGAGCAGCTCCCCCGCTCCACACGTGCCTGCATTCTCCCCGTTTACAAGAGGAAGCCGAGGCCAGATGCGTCCGCGCGGGCCGCGGGGCCGGCGAGCAGCTGGAGCTCCCGCTGCCCGGGCGCCAGCCCCGCCCCCGCCCCCGGCCCCGGCCCCGCCCCGTCACGTGGCCGCGCGGGGCCTGCCGGGAGGCGGCGCCCCTCCGCTTCCGCGCGTGGGCGGCGGGCGCGGGAGGCCTCGCGGGGCGCGGGCCGGGGAGGGGCCGCGGGAGGAAGGGCCCCCTCCCGGGGCGGCTCCCCGGACCCCCGAGGCCCCGCCCGGCGGGCCGTCTCGCCCCGGAGCCGCGGGCTGAGGGCGGGGCGGAAGGACGCGCCGTCTGGGCTTGTAAACAACTCCGCGGCCCGGGGGCGCTTCGGGGGCCCGCCCCGTGGTCCTCAGGCTCCGGCGGGCGGCGGGCCGGTGTGCAATCCCCTCCTCTGGCGCCGGCCTGTGTGCCGGAGGGGCTTCCGGTGGTGGAGACGAACCGGCCGTCACGCCGCTCGCTCTCCGCGTCAGGGTCCGAGCAGATGACCTGCTGGCGGGGCGGTGCTCGCGGAGGCCGGAGGGGACCGGTCCCGCCTCCCGTCCTCCAGGCGGGGGAGCCGGGCCAAGGGCACCTGCCGGTGGGGGGCAGGGAGGTGGGGGTCAGGGGCCAAGAAGCCGCGGTGGGAACGCGGTATATCCCTTGGCTCCCGGGGGTCGGCTTAGTTTAAATGGGCTTCCTTGTTCGCAGCACACAGCCCAGGCCTCCCCGCCCTCCGCACTGCAGTCCCCTTGGAGAGGGTTCGGGATGGGCGGGGAGGGGGGGGGAGGCACCCTGTTCGGTGATCTTCCTCCCACCGGCCCCGAGAAGGGATGGAGGAGCTGCACCTCCTGAGTGTGGGCGCCTCCAGCTCCCCCCTCTCTCCGGCCAGAGCGCCCGGTGCTTCCTGCCTCTGTGACCCAGCGCGGCCCCCAGAAGGGGCAGCCCAGCAGAAGGCAGTAGTCCCTCCTGGGAACCTCACCCTGAAGATAGGGGAGCAGCCACGTGGGTCTGGGGAAACAAATGTGTCCTGCTCAGCACATTTCTGATGTCCTTTTTTTGTGTGTGTGTGTCTCTTTCTGTTCCCTGGGGTTTTCTCTGGTCTCAGGCGAGCGTCGTCACCTGCCTTTTCTGGCCCTCTGTCTGGTGTGCATGGTGTTAGAGGGAGGAAGGAGGACCATTTCTGATAAAGGACCCTCCGGGGAGCAGGAAATGGCTTTGGGACTTGCGCCTCCGCAGAGTTAGGGGGTGTGGGTGGCGCTCCTGCTGTGAGGTTCAGTTGGTAGTGACATTGAGCCCTGCCATCACCAGGAGGCGGTTCCTGGGTGCCAGGGTGCCAGTCAGCCGCAGGCTGGGAGAAGACCCCACTCCTACGCCTGCCTTGCTGACAGCTTCCTAAGTAGGTCTCTGTGTCCCGGTGCAGCTTAAGACCTGAGTTCCTTGGAGAAAACGGGGCAAGTCAAGTGTTTGACCTAGCAGATGGTGGGATCGCTGGGAATTGTGGGAATACCTTTGGGGGTGTGCTTTCTGTTCTGTAGCAGGAACACTTCTTCCAGAAGCAGGAGGTGCCGGCTTCTTCAGCAGTGAGTCTCGCCTGCAACGCACACAGACCCTGCACGGCTGGCCTCTGGTCACTAGGCCAAGAGCATTTGGGGTTCGTGCAGGCGGGTCCCCGTGAAGAATTGCAGGTGCTGCGTGCTGCCGTGCAATGCGCTGTGTAATCTAAAATCAGGGACACAGGGAAAGCTGCAGATGATGACCAACCGAGAGCGAGGAAAAGAGGCTCTACAAGCCAGTGAACATCTCTTCTTGGTTCTGTCCCATGGCATCTGTCCAGGCTCCTGTCCCTCTGGCTCTGCACCGGGCCGATGATGTCCAGCTGTTGGCAGTGTAACCCATGGAGTCAGAGGTGGGGTTTCCGTCCCAGCGTGGCCAGTCACTAACACCATTTTAGGCAATGACACTGTATTTATCTTCCGTGAAAGCCCTTCCCGCACTGTGTGAGGAGCGCACGAGGCCAAAAGTGGTAAAGGATTATAAATTAATTAGGTCATCTGGAGCCCCCAAATGGCACCAGCACCCAGGGGTGAGGAGGCAGGTTTTCAAGGACTCCAGGCGGACTTTTTCCATGGAGAACTCTCTGGGCGGGTCGGGATCCTGGGAAAGTCAGCAGGGGACAGACAGATAAAGGTCTGAGCGATGGAATGTGGTCTAAGCCAGCGGTCGGCAAACTCATTAGTCAACAGAGCCGAATATCAACAGGACAACGATTGAAATTTCTTTTGAGAGCCAAATTTTTTAAATTTAAAATTCTTCTAACGCCACTTCTTCATAATAGACTCGCCCAGACCATGGTATTTTGTGGAAGAGCCACACTCAAGGGGCCAAAGAGCCGCATGTGGCTCCCGAGCCGCAGTTTGCCGACCACAGATCTAAGCGAAAGGGAATGTGGGTGGTGAAGTGGTCTAAATGTCAGCTCCCAGGGGAGGGGAATGGATTTAATGCTTTGGTCAGACCTCACACTGGGTGTGCACGGGGATGGGTTGATGGGAGTCGAGTGGTTTGCCTGCGTGGTCAGCGGTACGGATGGTTTTGCTTTTCAGGTAACGAGGCAGTGCTGTCTGGGCGCTGTGGAGAGCGTCCGAGGCGAGATGGCTCACTGTGGAGGGCCTACTCCTCGCAGGGCAGTGCTCCCCGCTGCAGTATTTTGGCTTACCGGCTCCTCGTCGCTGGCCTGGGGGTGCGTGCCTTATGTCTGCTGTGCGATGAGGGCACAGACACAGAGGTCAGTTAGGTTCTCAGGGTCAGAGAAGATGCCAGGATGTGAGCTGGGAACACAGCGGCTGGTCTGGAGTCTGGGCTCTTTGCTGCTCTGGCGACCCTGCCCCTCAGTGCCAGCGCTTAGGTCAGGGAGTCAGCGCTCTCAGCAGCCTGGGGTGAGGGTAGAGGGGGAGGCTGCTGAGACCTGGGAGCCAGCCCGGTCCTGCCCCTGCACCGTGGCCGCTCTGTCACAGCGCCCCTGCGGCCCGGAGGCTCTGCATCCCCTTTCCTGTGGAACAAACAGCCCTCTGAGTTTTCCCTTCGGCTGAGACCTTCCCCTCCCTCTTGGCCTGGTAGGCCCTTATTATCAGCACGTTAGAAAGCCAGGGCTGTTCTTCGTGGGAGATGGTGGGGGTGCAGGGAGGCCGGAGGGCCATGGAGAGTTCAAGGAGCCGGAGGAAAACTCCAGGCATTGTTCTTGCCCAGCAGCTCGGCCCTGGGTCCTTCCCAGATGACATTGGGGTGACACTGGCTTCAGCTCTTCCCAGGCCTCTCTCGCTCTAAGCATATGAGAGCAGCAGGTGGGAGAGGGCCCGTCCGGAGATCTGAGCAGAGACACGGAGCCGACGCTTGCTGGAGCCCTTTAGCCCATGTGTGAGTACCCAGTCACCAGGTGGGAGAGAGGCCAGCCAGGGACCGCTCGCCCGGGGACCAGCCGGGAGGGTTGCCCCAGCCGGAAGCAGCTTTTTGTCCCTCCTGCAGATGCTGCCTCCTCTTCCTCCTGGACCTTGGTCGGCAGCTCCGTGGCTTGGGAATTGGCTGCGGGAGGGGTCTTCCTTTTCTGTCCTCCCGCTTCCTGGGAGTTAGCTGTGACCCACTCACGTGGGTCCAAAGCACCCATGCCCTGGGCCTCTGCCTTCTCCGAGCAGTCTAGTTGGGCCCTGCTCTGAGCCCGTGGAGACACGGGATGACATGAAAGTGCACATGCTTCCCACCTGTGATCCTGGGAGGTCACTGCTCCTCCTGTAATTGGTTCAGAGCATCCACACTCATTTTAGAGAAGTTTCCCATCACCCTGGCACCAGCCCCCACCCGGCCCTGCCCCTCGGTCCTGAGGGCAGCTGTGTCGGGTGCAGACCTGAGCTATCTCCCGGACTCTGAGGCCTTTCTCACCTTGGGCACAGATTTCCTGAGGGTTTCGGCCCTGCCAGGCCTCGTGCTAGGTGTCCGCAGGGAACTGCTCCATGCGGTGATTCCCTCGGCCCCTTGGCAGTAACACCCATGACGTTTAGGGACAGAAACAAGGTGTGACCGGCTGGGCAGAGAAAGGCAAGCTGGCTTTCTGGGGCAGCGCTGATCGGCCTGTGGCAGGAGCAGCTGTCTGTCTGCTAAGTGCAGGGTGCCCTGCCTCTGGGTCTGGGTCTGGGCTGTGCCCAGGGCTGCCCCGGAGGCTCTCGGCTCCTCTCTGGACCCCTTGGGTCTCGATGGAAAGGCTGCTGTTCTCACTCAGCCGGTGGGACCCTCCCCTGGGATGACCAGGGACAGGCTGCACCGCCAGATCCTGCCTTCCTGAGTGCTCGGCTCGGGGAAGCAAGGCCCCGGAGCCTGTGGCCTCTGTCCTAAGCCTCGGACCTGCACCCACCCCAGGGAGGCCTCCCAGGAGACACCAACCAACCCTAGCGGAATGCCTGGCATGGGCATGGCTGGGTCCGAGGTGCCAGGCCAGAGAACCATGGCAGTCCTGGGGCACCTGTTGCTAGGACAGCTCTGGGTTCTGTGCCGAGGAACCTGGAGTGTTTTCTCTCTCTCTCTCCCCCACTCCCCACCACCCCATACCCAACACTGCCCTAAGCAGGTCATCAGTATCTTCAGGCAGAGCCCTCCTGGCCTGCCTCCCAGGCTGGTGGGTGGGGTAGGAGGGTCCTGACAGGAAGAGGGAAGATCCCCACCTGGGGCTGTGCCTGCTTTGCCAGCACTCCCTGGCTAAAGGGGGAAATCCTGTTTCTCGTGTTTGCTGCACTGTGTATTTGCGGTTTTTCAGATTTGCTTATCGGTGGAGAGAAGGGAAAGACACTTAACATTGGTTGAGTTGTTCGCCAAACGTGGCCCCTGCCCTCAGGGCCTCCCGCCGCGATCACGCCTCATGACGGTTTCTTCCATCGCCTCTCAGACGAGGAAGCAGATGAGGAAGGCTAATCAAGCGGCAGCCGGCACGAAGCCTGAATCAGTGGGTGTCTCCCGGGGTCACCACCTGGTGGTCAGCGTCTGCCCATGTTTCCGGGTCAGTGAGTGTAGCACAGTGCTCAGCACGGCCCTCCCCGGTACAGGGAGCCCGTTTGTTTGGGTGCGATCTGCTCCTAGAGGCCTGGGTGCGTGAGTTCCAGGTTGTGTCCCTTCTCCATTAGGGACACTGTATCTGTCGTCCTTCCGGTGGGCAGCTGGCATCGTGGAGTGTGACCCATGCTGGGCTGCTTTCTGGCTGTGGGGACAGGTTATGGGAACGTCCCTGCCCCAGGAGGCTTGGCCATCCCCTCTGCAGCGGCTCAGCTCTGAGCTGCTGTGACCTGAGTGAGTGAGAAACCTGGGAACCACGCCCGCCCTCACTGCAAGGTCAGGCACCACAGTGTTGCGGTTTCTCATTGTTCACGCCGGCAGCAGCATCTCCAGCGAAAGTTAGGCATCTCCGTGGCCACGTGGCCTCACAGGGACCTGAGTCATAGGAGCAGCTCATGCCCCACAGGGAAATGTGTCCTCGGGAACAGGAGGGCGTCAGGGCCCGGCCTCGTGGTCCTCTCGGCCGTGGCCGTGTCGGCGGGGCCGGCCTCTCAGGGAGGTGGAAGGCGGCCACTCTCTGCCTGCAGCGTTGTCTCTCACAGCTACCTGCCAGCTGCTGATGAGCATGCTCCACAGCCGGTCTAATGCTCACTGGGCCCCACAGCGAAGCTATGAGGTGGATGTTGTCCCCATCTCGTAGATACTGAGGCTTAGAGAGTTTAAATAATGGGCCCAGCTCGCACAGCTAGGAGCTGGCAAAGCCAGGCTTTTAGCTAAGTGTATTGAATTCAAGGACTCCAGTGGGCAATAGGGAGTGTGATGCCTTAAGCTGGGTGCCTGGAGTGAGAAACAGGATGGGGAAGAAGAATTAAGGGGAATCTCAGGGGCTGTGGAGGCGGCCTGGGGACAGTGCCTTTCCCCGGCTCTGCCCTATCTCCTCTTCCTGGTGCAGGTCCCAGGTCCCTTTCCTCCCTCCTCTCTTCACCCTTCTCCCGCTGTGTCCTGGCATTCTGTGGGCAGAGGCCAGGGAGGCTGTTAAACATTCCTCACAGGGAAGCAAAGAATGTCTTTGTCCAGAGTGTCGGCGTGGCCGAGCCTGGGTTTCCGCTCACAATGAGTGCAGTGATGCCTGGCTTCTGCTTGGGAGGCTCAAAGGGGAGAAGAGGTGAACATGCTCGATGCCGCTGGGAAGTGTGGTATGGCACCCAGTGCCTCATTCATCGGGTGTGGTTGTGGGCGCTCCATGCCAGTAAGCAGAGAGCTGCGTGATGACGAGGTAGACGGGGATAGACAGGGGCAGGAACCCGTGGGGTCCAATAGGAGCGTTCCCCCCGTTATTAAGGGTCGGTGATCAGCAACTTCAGGATGTCCAAACAGCGTCGGAAGTATTCAGCCACACGCTGAGCAGACTTCTGTTCTCTGTCACTCAGGCCACGTGGTGAGACCTACACACGCTGTCCACGGCACTCTTCCTGTTTCTGAGGCTCCTCGGAAGAAGGAGTGTGGGCGTGGTTTGTTGAGACTTTCTCTTGGTGAACCCGTTTCAGTTGTTAGCGATTTCGGCTTTTCCCTGTAAATGTTCCCAGGTCACTTGTTCTGTAATCCAGCGCTATGTTTGCCACTCAGAAGCTTCCAGAGCCAAAACCGGCTTGGCTCAGTGGATAGAGCGTCAGCCTGCAGACTGAAGGGTCCCAGGTTTGATTCTGGTCAAGGGCATGTACGTTGGTTGCGGGCACATCCCCATTGGGGTGTGCAGGAGGCAGCTGATCAATGTTTCTCTCTCATCAATGTTTCTAACTCTATCCCTCTCCTTCCTCTCTGTAAAAAAATCAATAAAATATATTTAAAAAAAAAGTTTCCAGAATCCAGTTTGGCAAAACACAGGGCGAATATTTGCCCATCTTTAGCCCTCTGACCGTTCTCGTACCCCTGTGCTGTGTTAAAGGTCCTAGCACTGGTTTTTGAACGCTTAGTTGAGTTCTTTTATGGCTGCCTTGAAGGCAGGGTCGGCAAGGTGTGCTGTGAGAACCCCTGTGTCTGGGCCGTCAGATCATTTGAATTCTCTAAAAAGCACCAGTGTGGGGCTTTATGGGTAAACTTGAGTTTCCCAGGAAAGAGGAATAAGATACAAATCAACTAATTTATACCTTCTGTCTGACCCATGATGTCAGCCGCAGGACTGACTCGTGAACCACTGTAGCGCAGGACTCTGCAATGGGGTTAGTTCAGGTGGTCACGAGGACACTGTAGTGAAATGGGATAAATTCCCCAGGACAGGAATATTAGAGTGCATCGCAGAAGGCAGTGGTAAGTACTGTTCCATGAAACTGCTGTCTGTTTTGTGCACGTATTTGAGAAAATGTTAGGGCATGCTAGCAGTCAGATTGCTTACAGTGAGTCACAGTTCGAAGGGGGGGGGGTGGGGAGAGCAACAGGTGGTGGTCTCCACAGACCCACATGGAAGTGGCTCTGAAGTCTGGGTGTTATGATCTAAAGCAGTGGCTCTTAGGGGTTCCCTGATATCTGTGAGAAAGAGGCTCGGCCTCCCAGTGTAGACCATCCAGGAAAAGGCGGGGGCGGGGGGCATGATGGAGGGGCCCGCCTGCTCCCTGAAGCCCCCGGCAGTCTTAGCGACGCGCCTCTCACACTCTTGTGTGTTGACTCCTGCCCCCCTTTCCCCCCCCTCCCCGCCCCCCGGTTCCCTCGGTAACTAGTCCCGCTTCTGGGAAAGCAGGGCTCTGTGCTATCTGCCTGCAGCGCTGTCCAGGAGGCCTGGTGTGACTGCCGCCCTGAGGCTCCCTTGTCCCTGGACGACTGACCGGGGTGCCAGGACCAAAGGCTGCTTTGTTCCCGACCAGCGACTCTGTCTACAGGCGAGGCAGCCGGTCGGGGATTCCAGCTCAGGAAAGAGCCCCCTGGATCCAGGGGAAGACGAAGCCATGGACGCAGGAGCCAGATGTTGACATTTTGTTGTCTGCTCGATGTTGCTGCTTGTCCGGAAAAGTGGAAGAGGAGAAGCGAGAGTGTTTACACAGAGCAGAGTTGTCTCTTTAAAAATTTTTTAAAAAAATGTATTTTTATAGATTTCAAAAAAAAAAGCAGGGAGGAGAGAGATAGAGACAACAACAATGAGAGAGAACCATTGATTGGCCGCCTCCTGCACGCCCCTTACTGGGGATCAAGCCCACAACCCGAGCATGTGCCCTGACCAGGAATCTAACTGTGACCTCTGGTTCATAGGTCGATGTTCAACCACTGACCCATACTGGCGGGGCTGAAATTCTTATTTACTGATTGGAGAGAGAGAGAGGAATGTGGATGTGTTGTGGCACTTACTGACGCATGGCTGGTTGGCTGTGTGTGGGCCCTGCAGCCTCGGTGTTCCAGGCTGAGGCTCCCACCCACTGAACTCCCCGGTCAGGGCAGAGCATGGTGTTCCACGAAGAGTTTTTCTTTCCTTCCCTCTTATCTTCGTTTTACTTCCTTTCCCTGTTTTCCTTTGCTTTCTTCTTCTCCCCTCCCTCTCTCCCTTCCTCCCTTCCAGGCTGGCATGTTTCTCGAACCTGTATATTGACACATTTGGGGCAGTTCTACATTTGAAGGATAAAGCTCTTGAACTTGAGCGAGAGGCTCCCTCCAGCCGGTGGTTCCCTGTGGTGCTGGCTCAGAAACAGCCAGCACGCTTATTGCCCAGACCCCAGGCTCTGGAGGAGGAGGGAGGGTTTGGAGGCCAAGTTGAGCTCAGCAGCTCTGTGGCCGGTGGGGGCCGGGCGTGGGGGGCTGGTTGATGCTGAGGATCCCAGGGCTGCAGGATGGGAGTGCTTTCTTTAGAAGCTCATCCCTTGAAAAATGATGTCCACTTTCTGATTTATTTAAAGAGGCTTTTGAAGTTATGTTTATGAAATACTTTCCGGCCGTTTCACGTGACTTGGGACATAGCAGCTGGGATGATGTTCTTTTACCCAAATGGAAAGTTGGGCTGGGCGGGGGCCTTGGGAAAACTTGAAGAAGTTGAGAAGCCGGCAAGCAGGGTTTCAGGGTTTAGGTCATCCTGGAGGCAGCCCCACGGATTGGCGCCAGGTGACGTCGGGTGCAAGTCCAGCTCTCCTCCAGGGGCACGGTGCTGAGTTCCTGGTCCTTATAAGCCTGCCCGGTACCGGGTACGGAGGCTCCGTGAAAGCTAGAGGCAGTGCCTGGTGCATAGTAGGCCCTTGATAAGGGCCGATTCCCCCGGCCTTTGTCCTTGTCTTCCCAGGACTCTTATTTGTGGTCACAGGCCGTCAACCAGCAGGTCATCCAGTGGGCTTCCGGAGGCACCTAGGGGCCCAGAACAGAGAGCTTGGGACTCCGGTGGCTCTGCCGCCCCATCGCCCACTGAGCACTGCCTCCAGGACCAGGGCTGGTGCAGTCCGGCGGCCCACAGCTCTGCGTGTCTGTTTTCGTTTTGGGGTCATGAAAGCTGAGTCCACAAGGACGCAACGGGGAGAAATGGAGGCCACGCGCACGGAACACATTTGGGAGCCGAGCTCGCTGCCGTTCAGAGGGCGTAACGGACAGCTTGGCGTCCCGCGTGGTCATCTCCAGGGAACGGGAGCTCGGCAGGGAACGGCTGCCTGGAGGACATCCGCCGTGGGGTTAGCAGTGCCCTTTCGTGGTCCCTCCGCGGGAATCACTGGCTCTGCTCTCGCGGGGCCAGAGCACGATTGCAGGTTGCTGGGAGGTGAAACCTGCTCGCTCTAGGCCCTCCCCTTCCTGCTGTCGATTCAGGCCCGGCCGCGGCGTTCACATACATTTGGGGGCTCTTGGGGGGGTTTCGAATGCCTGCCTGCTTGGCGTGCAGAGGTCTCCCCAGCGCTCGGCCACCGCCTGCCTCCTGCTGATGCGCCGCAGACTTCTGCTCTGAGGCTGGGAGGAGGAGAGGAGGACCCGACCTCACAGACGTGTCTGAAGTTAGGGAGAGGAGGAGAATATGCATCCTTCCCCCAAAGAGAGTAACTGGGTTTAAGAGGCGAGGTCAGACACGCCACGGTAGCCTTGTAAGTGGGATGTAGCATGAGGCACATGCACACGGTGGCATCTGATGTTCACCGACGTCTCTAGAACCTTTTCATCCTGACTGCACGGCTGTTCCAGTAAACTGGCTCGCACTCCTGCTGTGCAGCCCTGGCAGCGTGTTCTGCCTTCCATCTCTGTGTGCCGGCCGCTCTGGAACCGCTGTAAGTGGAGTCACATCGGATCCACCCGTCTGTGACTGACCGATGGCGGCACGTGTGTCAGAATTTCCTCTCTAAGGCGGAAGGACGCTCCCTGGTGTGGCGCTGGCACACGGCGTTCCTCGTCGGTGAACACATGGGCTGCCACCACCTTTTGCTGTTGTTGGACACGGCCTTCTCTGCCCCTGGGAGGTGGGCAAGGTGCCGGGACTGTGCTGCATGAGGGGCAGGTGGTTCAGAGTGTCTGAGTCCCTCTGCCTGTCTCCGGTTATGTAATCGGTGCACAGGCCCTGCTTCATGCCCGGAGAAACCCCTGCCCACCCGGCTTGTCAAGCACTCCTGGCGGGAAGGTGCACAGGGCCACGTGTGAGGCCAGCACCGGCGGAGGGCAGGCAGGTGGCAGCTCCTCCCGGTCCCGACAGCAGCCGCCTCACTGCTCGGCAGCCGCCCTCTCACCTGCCGTGCCCCTCCCTGTGCCTCCTCACCGGCCCGGCCTGTTACTCTGGGCCCAGCGGTCCTGGGGGTGGTGGGAGGTCCATCCTGGAGCCGGCAGTCCTGGGCCAGAACCCGTGCTGCAATTTCCCGGCTGGGTGACGCTGGCTCTGTCACTTAACTTCTCGTAAGCTCCGTCTTTGCATCTAAGGGTGTGTGTGTGTGTGAGAGAGAGAGAGGCAGAGAGAGAGAGGATGAAAAACAGCATATCATAAGCTGTTAGCCCAGCACCTGGCTTATGGGATACATTTTAAAGAAGACTTTAGCCCTGGCTGGTGGTTCAGTGGTTAGAGCAGGTTCTGTTCCTGGTCAAGGGCATGTGCTTGGGTTGCCATTCACTCCCCACCCTGGTCGGGTACACGCGGGAGGCAAGCAGTTGATGTGTCTCTTGCACATCATGTTTCCCTCCCTCCTGTCCTCCCTCTCTCCCCTCTTTCTCTGGAAAGCAATGGAGAAAATATCCTCGGATGAGGATTAACAGAAAAATAAACTTAAAAAGTCTTTATAGCTTTATTCTTCCCTCCCCGCCAGACGGTGAGCACGTTGCCAGGAGAGACCTGGTGTTTCACGTCTGTGGCCCCAGGCCTGACCTGTGTGGACACGGTGGCGGCTGCTGGGTGAAGGCTTGTCAGCATTACGTTGACCGCCACCCATGAAACAGGCTAGGCCCCCCAGGGCTTCTCAGCCATGGCCTGAGCCGGCAGGACCCAGTGGGGTGAGCAGGCCCCTGAGGGGACCACTGAAGGAGGGTTATTTAGTTAGTGGGGGGGGAGGGGGTAAGCTCTGACGTGTTTGAAACACAAAAGCCCAACACGGGCCTCATTGCTGTCCCGGTCATCCATCACCTTGTCGGAACGCGGAGTGCTTTTCAAAGATGACTCCTTGGAACCGCAAAAATAGGCCGGTTGTCTGCTGTTTGGCAGGAAAACCTGTCCCGGTGGCTTCGGCAGTTTTCACAGCGCGAAGTGCCTCTCCTTGGAGAGCTGTTTTGATCGAGAGCCGCTGAGTGCCGAGGGGGTGGGGACTAACTCAGCCCCAATGCTGATGGCGGAGTCCAGACACCAGTGAAGTTGGGGGGGGGCTGTGAGTTGGGGGGAAAGTGGATGGTTGGTGATGGGGACATAGAGTGTTGAAGTCATTCTTTCTGGAACCCCCTCTCCTCCCACCCTCACCCACGGGTACCTCTCCGGTTTGGCCAACGAATCAGACCAGCCTCCGTGGGTAGTTGGGGGTTCAGGCGGGGAGAAGGGCACAGCGTTGTTGGTGGGGTCCCGAATGCCAGGTGGAAGGCAGGGAGAAGGTTCTAGCATCAGAGCTGTGCGTGGACGGCACAGGCCGCTCTGCACGTGGAGCTGGGCTCCTGCTGCCGTCAGGGTGCGTGGGCCCCGAGACCTCCTCCCCTCGCCTCTCCTCGTGGCCTGTGTTACCCAGCAGGGGGTGGCTTTCTCTGTCGCACCCGGACCCCACACCGACGGGACCGTCCTGTGGGGGTGCACCGGGGCTCCGGGAGCACCTCTGGCAGCAGCACTGTCCCCTGCGGGCTGCAGTTAAAAAGGGGGCGCTCTTCTCGGGCACCCCAAGCGAACGCCCCTCATCTCATTTCCCAGGGACTGGGGCTGTTGCTCGGCCTGTGAGGAGGGTCGGGGCGTTCAGAAGGGGGTCAGCCGGTGGGTGCTCCCCGGCCTGGGATTTGGCAGACGTGGCATTGCCTTTACGCGGCTGTTCATCCTCAGGAAGCAGGCGATTGGGAGCTTTCTCCGTGTCAGTAAGAACACGCAAGAAACGAAAGGGTTGCTGCGAAAACTCCCTTAGCGGGTCCTGGCAGACCCTGGTCCCGAAGGCCTGGGGAGTTGGGGGCTTCTCGGAGGCACAGGGTGGCCCTTCAAGGTGAGGCGCGACCTGGGTGCCGCCAGGCTGGGGGCCTGCGCACCGGCCTCTGGGAGCCCTCTCTCTGCGCCAAGCAGGGTCTCAGGGGCGGAGGGGGGTCTCCCGGTCAGTGGGCTGATGGGCCTGGGCCTCAGGGGCCTCCTCGGGGTGCTGCCTCCCGTAGCGGGGTGAGAGCAGATTGGTCTCCCAGCTCATTCGCCTTCCTTTCCCGGGGGCACCGCGGTCCGTGCAGAAAGCTGCCCCGGGGAGGGAGGGCTGCCAGGCTGGCCCGTGGAGGCCGAGGCAGATGGCACAGGGGACCCCGGGCCCAACTGGCCCCTTTCCGGGCTCTGCTGGGGCCCAGCAGGTAGCGGGAGGTTTCTGTGTGCCTCCCAGGATGGAGCCAGGGACTCAGGATGCTCAGCGACCTCGCGTCACGAATACCGCGCGGCGCCGTATCTCGCGGTTTCTGTCCGGCCGCGTTCTGCCCCGGTCTTCCTTCTCGCAGTGACCAGTTGATTCCGCTCCACTCTGCTCGGACGTATCTCAGCCCAGTGTGAGAGACGCTGTAAGAAGACACTGTTTTGCCCTGGATGGGCCAGTGGTTAGAGCGTTGGCCCACAGACCGAAGGGTTGGGGGTTCGATTCCCAATGAAGAGCACATACCTCAATTGCATGTTTGCTCCCCGTCCCTGGTTGGGGGTGTGTTCAGGAGGCAACCAATTGATGTGTCTCTCCCACATCCATGTTTCTATGTCTCTCCCCCCACCCCTCCTCTCTCTCTTCCACTCTCTAAACATCAATGGAAAAAACATCCTCTGGTGAGGAATGAATGAATGAACGAATGAATGAGCAGGGTCCACTTTTAGGGATTCCTTTTGCACACAGATTCGATACTGGGAACCCGAGGCAGCACGTGACCTGCGCCACGGTCTGCGCAGGAGACCAGCCGCGGCGAGGTAACTCCTTTCCTGGCCCGGCTGCACCCCCGTCTGCTCAGCCCTCCCCTTTGCCATTGGAGCAGCCGCAGGGCCCCACTTTCCACGCAGGACACCCCTGAGGGAGGTGGACGCACGCCCAGCCTCCGCGGTGTCTTTTCCCAGCATCACGCACGGCTCCGTGTGCCGTCTCCCTCCGCCGTGGGTCAGAGTGGAGAGGAGAGGACGCCGCGGGTGGCCTGGTGGTCTGTGCTGGGGAGAGGGGCAGCCTGAGGGGTTCGGCCTCTCGGAGGGCGGGGATGCAGGCGCCTCAGGCGCTTTGTGGCCCCTCCCCAGCTGAGGAAACCTGAATGGGCCGAGCCTCTGACCCCTCCCCATTTCCCCAGGCCCGAGCCTCGCTGGCCTGGGAAATCCTGGGACCGGCCTGTCATGCTATGGGTGAGCCCGGGGAGTTTTTCCACTTCCTTTGGTGGAAACCACGACCTCCTTCCAGTCAACGCCAGACAGGCCAGCAGTGAGAGCGGCCCGGTGTCTGGGGGACAGAGACACCCCCCAGCAGCCAGAGCCTCGCTTGTTGACGAAGGTCAGGTGCCTCTGTGCCTGCCCCTGCCCACCCCCTCCAGCACCTCACCGCAGAGAAGAACCGGTTGGGAAGCCGGCTGGCCCGCGTGGCTTTCTCCTGGGCCCCCTGACGCTCCCTGCGTGCGCGTGGGCTTATCTCACCCGCTGGAGGGCTGCTGTGTGCCTAGCAGCTCGCCCTGCTCCTCTGGGGCGGGACCTCCACCCTCCCCCGCTCCTCGCCCCGTGGCACCACCATTGGCGTCTGGCTGCTCCCCACTCATCTGCCAGGGACAGCCTCTTCCGAAAACGCCCACCAGCCCTGGCTGCAGAAGCAGGCTGTTTCATCCCCCAGATCTGGAGCCTCGTAACCGAGAATGGGGTTTTTCTAATGATTTTATGTGTTGGGGCTTTGCGTTTGTCCTGAGATTGAACTAAGCGCATGTGACATGCTAACCATTCCAGCCGAGCGAGGCGCAGTGCCCGCCCGGCTGGAGGGGCGGGCGGTGGGGCTGGTCCCGGGGATGTGCAATCACCCCGGCGCCAGGTGTGCAGGGAAGGGCGGGGCCGCCGGGCAGTGGCGACTTCTGCCCCGGGGTGTGCTGGGAGGCCCCAGGTGAGAGCTGGCTCCGGGACGGTTCCAGAATCCCGAGTCAGCCAGGTCTTCAGTGTGGAGTGGACGTCAGTGGCTGGGCAGGGAGGAAGGCGGATTCCAAGCTGAAAGGTCTCCCAGGCAGGGGACCTGAGAGGATGTGGCGGGACCGGGAAATGGTGAGTAGCTGGTGGCCTGGGACCTGGGCCTGAGGGGACGCACTGGAGCACGTGAGAAGTGCCACACTTCGAGGAGATCACAGTGCCTGTGGCTGACGGAGGACGGGCCGCTTTCCAAAGGGAGGAGCCCTGACCGCGGGAGTGTGGGTGCCTCTTAGCGCGTTATCCGTGGAAGGGCCTGTTCCCTGTCTGGTCTGGTGTGTGTAAGGCTGCCTCCGTCCCCCCTCACACCCCCCCTGTGGCTTCAGTGTCGCTCGGGCTCTAAAGGGATGCAGCACCTGGGAGTTTTCCCTGCCCTCACTCTCCTGTCCCGTGTAGGCCCGTGAAGCAGCCTGCTTCTGGGTTCCGTGGGTCAGGAATGTGGACCCATGGGCGTTAATGGGGGGGGGGGGGGACAGGCCGCTCTGAGGGACAGAATAGCATTGAGGCCTTGGTGCCTGGGCCCTGAGGGCCGCTGTCGGGCCGCTGTGCTGTGAGCTCTATCGCTAGAAATCGCCCTGTTAGATGGAGAGGCTGCCTGCCTGCTGGAGTCTCTGGGACAGGCACGCATTGCTGCACGGGATCAGCATTGGAAGAGCCCGAGGCCTGAGCACCTCACAGGCGTTGATTCGGACCCCTCTCCCGGCCTCCCCAGGGCTGTTCACCGGGTGCTCACGTGGAGAGGACGCTGCCTGAGAAGGGCCTGTGGAGAGCCCGGGTCTGGGACAGAGATGGACTGCGCCCTCCACATGGCATTCCAGGCGGGCTCTTGAGAGGGGGGAGGGTCCTGCAGGCTGGCTGCCCCCTCCTTCTGGAAGCCAGGCCAGGCAGCTGGCGGAGAGGGCCAGGCCACAGGTGAGCCAGCTTCCTCGGCGTGAGTTCTGTGGGGGTCTGTACCTGCTGGCACAGGATGATGTGTGGGTGCTGTCTGGCTGCGTTTCATTCCCTTGGTTTTGTTCCCAATGGCCCCACCCCAGTACTTAGCGCCCCACACCCGTGCTTCGTGCCAGGGGGCAAGAGAAGCTCGGTTGGTGAGAACTGGGTGCTGTGAAAGGGCTATTTTTCTATTCGTTCAAGTTCACTTACTCTTTGTATTGGAAATTTCCCGAGACCCAGAGAGCCGGGTGGTTTGTCAGGGTGGGGCACGCCCCTGGTGTGGGCAGGGTGCGCGTGCCTTCTTTGGATCAGCAACTTACACACTCCTTACGTGATGCCTCGTGCTCGCCTCTGTCCTTTCACTGTGTTTTCTGATATGAAATTGGGGAAGACGAAAGCTTAGACCTTGTAAGGTGTGAGGTGGTTGGGGTTTTAGTTCTTCACCTTGGCCTTGGGCAGCCGCTTTGCCATTTCTCAAATGAGAGAGGAGAGCGGCACAGGAAAGAGGGAGTGGCCTGCTCTCCAGACCAGTTTTAGAATTGAGAGCCGCCTCCCACTCCATCACCCCATTTTACCATTGGCTTTAGGGGACCAGGGGACAGAGCAGGCGGAGGGAAATGGGTTCTGGTACGCAGACATGGATTCAGCCCGGGTTCTGCCTCTGCTGAGTTCTGTGACCTCGAACAAGTCACGGGATCTGCTGAGCTGTTTTCTTTCTAGTGAGTCGGAATAATCTCAGTCTCTGCCATCCCCTGCCTCGGGGCTGAGCATCATAAAAATAATGTGTGAAAGGCCATCAGCTCCACAGACGTTAAGGGACTGAGGAGGAGAAGGAGGAAGAGGAGGAGGAGGAGAGAGAAGCATGTTGAAAGGGGGTTCCTTATGCCGGGCTCTCAAGAGCATGAATCGCCGTCTCCTGGGCCTGGGTCACTGCCACCGATCCCCAAGGTCCGTCTCCTCCGCCCAGGCCTGCTCGTGTTTGTACAGAGAGGTGACAGGCCCAGTGCTGGCTGCCCCCCAGGTTCTGGCTCCCCTCAGAGCGTCATGGCTTAAAGTAGGAGTAGAGGGTAGGCGTGGGCTCTTGGGCAGACAGACCTGTCTTGGGCAGAGCTGCTTGGGGTGACCCAATCCAGGGTGACACAATCCAGTCTGATCGCCACCCACCATGGGAGGCAGAGCTGTGGCCAAATGCATTTGGACTCTCCCTCTAAACACACACTTCTCCGAGGCTGAGCTTGGAAGTGGCACAGGGCCCGGAGGTGGGAACAAGAGCTGGGGTGTCCTGGAGCTGGGGCTGCGGCCCCGCCTGCCTCCCATGCCACTTTAAGCTTGTTTACCTCCATGGTCCCTCCCCGAGGAGGTATGGGTCTCGCTCTGCCAGAGTCCGAAGAAAAGGGGACTTTTCCTCAGACTGGTACCAGCTGATCCCGTTTGCAGTTGTTTGTTAGCAGTCATAGGCATCATCTGCTGAGGACCTGCATGCCAGGCAGTGCCCTGGTACAGCTGGTCTTAGCATGGCCCTGTGAGGGACGTGTTATCACCACCCCCCTTTAACAGTCGAGGAAACTAAGGCTTAGAGCATTAGGTGGCTGGAGCTAGGATTCAAATTTCTTTTTTAAAAAATATATTTTACTTATTTTTTACAGAGAGGAAGGGAGAGGGATAGAGAGAAACATCGATGAGAATCGATCAGCCGCCTCCTGCACCTTCTCTACTGGGGATGTGCCCGCAACCAGGATACATGCCCCCGACCGGAATCGAACCCGGGACCCTTCACTCCGCAGGCCGATGCTCCATCCACTGAGCCAAACCGGTTTCGGCTAGGATTCAAATTTCTGTTTGCTGGCTTCCCCCTGCCACCTCCCCTCTCACTGCCCATCAGCAGCCGTCCCTTGGGCTTTGCCTGTTCTGCAGAGCCCTGGCCAGCTTGCTGAATATACTCAGTTTTTCTAGCTCTCGGGCTAATGGACCAAATGCCGGCCCAGTGGTTCTCAGCTGGGCTGCCCGTTAGATGATCCAGCCAGTCTCTGCACCAGACCGCAGTTCAAACCAAGTCAGAACCATGAGACTTGGAGTGGACAACAGCGGTAAAGCCCCCAGGGGATGCTGATGGTTAGCCAAAATTAGGCCCAGGGCCCCGACCCTGGCCCTCGGCAGGGGTGCTCCTTTGAGTTACAGAGGGGAGGCGGTGGCAGCTGCCTGCGCTCCTTCAGCCCAGTCCTTAGGGGGCCGCTCCGGGCGGCCGCAGTCCCAGATGGCTCTGTGCACGCTCTGTGATCTAACGGTGTCCTTCAGCTGTGGGCTTACACGCAGCACCGAACTCCCACGTGGGCTCCTCGGGGCCGGATGCTGGAGCCTGGGCTTCTGCTCTGAAGGGGCAGTGGGTATGGTCTGCAGGGTCACCAGGAAGATGGCCAGCGAGACCTGGGTGCGCGTCGTCCTTTGTCAGCGCGCAGGTCGGGCATTTAAATGTTGTAGGTGGGGGAGGATAAAGCACAGATCCAGCTCTGCGAAATGCAAACACATGAAAACTGGGCTTTGAAATAAAAGACGACTGATTTTTAAATCAAATCTTTTACCCTGAACAGGTGTTCCTTGGTTGCCCCAGGCAACTGCAGGCAGGCAGCTTGACCTGTGGCAGGCCTGGTTGGATCTGGGCGCTGGATTTATCAAAATTCTAACACTTACCAACTCCGTGCCCTCGCCAGGTGCCTGTGAAGACGAAAGAGGATGGATTCAACCTCTCACACAGTGCCAGGCAGAGTGTGGTGATGGGTGTCTGTCTGTCCTGCCCGCCCAGTAGTAAATGAGGTGTAAAACCCCTAAGAACGGAAGGGCTGGTCTAGGCAGGAGCGTGACCCACAGGCCGGGAAGAGAGGAACCACCTGGCTTCTTCCCGGGAACCCGCCCCAGCCCCCGGGGCTGAGGGGTGCCGGGTCTTAGATCTCACTGGCCGTGATGAGAGTGGGTGACGGCATTTCTGATCAAGGAAGGAAGACCACCGGGTGCAGGAGTGGCTTTGCCGCCCGCGGTGAATGTGGGTCAGAGGACAGTGCCCCTCAAGGTGCGATGACCACCTCAGGCTGGCCACGTCCTGTTTGGATTGTTTCTTCTCCATACAGAGGGCACACCCCTTCACTTACTGACAAGCGTGTGTGTGTGTATGGGGGAGGGGGGAGGTCCTGCATTGACTCTGTTTTTCCTGGGGACGGGCTAGCTCCCTGGCTTCAAGGCAAGAGGGCAGCTTCAGCCCTTCTGGTGAGAGAGGCGTGTAAAATGCCTCTTGGACAGTGTGTCCCTGGCTCGCTTTCCTTGGTCTGACGTTCCTTCGGTTCACGTTGCACCCCAACGAACGGCCTGTTCTGGAGAAGTTCCTGCCGGGATGTCATTCTCTTTGCAAATGTCCTCGCTGTCGGCCCCCTTTTTCTTCCCAAACCGTGAGATGTCGGTTTCCTCTTAAATAAGAATCGCCAGGAACTTTACTACAATGCATCCTGGTAAAGTCCACTCTGCAGTCACTCCTCCAGCACAGGTTCCAGGGCAGGAACCGGAACGCTCTCCGCAGTATCTCTTCGGCCCTTAGGGGAAGAGTTTCTGGTCTTCCTGCCGGCACCTGGCTGCCCTCGGGCTTTCCTACATTCCACCTGTGCCCGACGGGGGTTACGGGGGTTACAGCCTCGACGCGCCCTTCAAATAGGAAAGAATGGGAATTACACTTCCAGAAGCGGGGCCTCTCTGGGGATCGCGCTGATTTGGGCCATTGGGTGCCACTCTGCCCGGCCCGCGCTCAGCCCCGCCCACCCCGCCCCTGGGCTCCAACCTCTGCTTTTCTGGTTGAAAATTCAGCCCGAAGCTCAGGAGCTCAGCCCGAGGCGCAGGCCCCCAGCAGCCGGTGTTGGCCACGAGGTGGTCCATCTCCCTAAGCGGGTCCAGAGGCGCCGCCGCTGGCGGAGGAGGGGTCGGTAGCTGCAGGAAAACAGCAGTTTCTCGGGACTTTTTGCATTTCCCTTTCTCCCCCTCCAGCTGTCGCTTTCGTTCTTCCCGGTTGGAGAGCAGTTAACATGGGACAAAGGGTTTAAGGAGTCAGACTCTTCCTTAACCCCTCTCCCCAGCAAAATGCAGTTTAAAACAATAACTTTGCAAGTTCATTCAACACATCCATTATACATCCATTGTAGATAATGGGATAAGTCTAGGAAATTATACAGAAATGAAAATCCCCTGTACTCACCCAGTTGGATTTTTTCCCCCCTAAGCATTTAAAAAAATGCGTTCATACTGTCAGAGGCTATTTAAGTATACTCCTTCTGGTCACTCTGCTAAAGAAGAACATTTCCATTCTCTTTTCCGCCTTCTCCCTTCAAAACCACTTCAAAAGGGAAGTGGAATATTAACGCAGGTCAGCCCTCACCGTTCGGCTTTTTTGAGATTATCCCAAGACCACGGAATTTCAAAGTCGGGTGTTATTTTTGAGCTTATGTGGTTAATCCTTCCGCTTTGTGGACTGAGACCCAGAGTGGCAGGCCTTGCTAGGGGTTGGTTGCTCATTAGCCCAAGGCCTGGACTCGGGCCCCCTCCCCCACCCCCTTTCAGCGACAGGAGCACCGAATATGACCCTTATTTGCAGGTGGGAAATTTCAAGTCAAGGCAGGGAAGAGGGAAGCATTGGGAAGGGACAATTTTCTTTAGAATATTCTGGTACATTCTGATGTCTTTTTACAGATGAAAACAGAGTGACATTTCCTAAAACTCTGCGTAGATGCTGCCCCCATGGGAAGGAAGCACCCGCATGAGGTGCATCCGAGCCTGGCTCTGTCCTGGAGCAGCACCCCTTCTTGGGGACATGTGCCCCGTCCTGAAGAAGTTGGCCCCAGGAGTCCCCTAGCCCAGGCCCTGCCAGCGGTGTGCCCTCCGGTGCGGCCACGGCTCGCTCTCCTCCATCAGTAGTAGCCTTTCTGCTGGTCCTGCCCCGCCCCCCACTCTGCCGGTCCGTTTCACCCGCCTGGAGTATTAATGGACGGACACCCCTGTCACTTCCCGGGCATCACGCGTCACGCGTCACGCGTCACACGGGAGAAGTCCTCCCCTTGAGCAGTTTAGAGTGAGCTAATCGTGAGGGTGGTTGTTAAGACCAAGTTAAGAACCTGACCAATGGTTATAAAATGAACACCTAGCCGAAACCGGTTTGACTCAGTGAATAGAGCATCCGCCTGCGGACTGAAAGGTCTCAGGTTCGATTCCGGTCAGGGGCATGTATCTGGTTGCGGGCACATCCCAGTAAGGGGCGTGCAGGAGGCAGCTGATGGATGTCTCTCTCTCATCAATGTTTCTAACTCTCTATCCCTCTCCCTTCCTCTCTGTACAAAATCAATAAAATATATCTTTTTTTAAAAAATGAACACCTAGACGGTTCCGTGCCGTCTCTTAGCGTCCCAGCTCATTCATCGAGGGGAAGAGGACGGACAGACACGCTTGCCCGCAGTCACACAGCTGGCAGACGGCCGAGCAGAATCCCACTTGGCCCGGCTCCACAGACCCGTTTCTGACACTAGGTTCGGCCGGTTGGCTTCCGAGGGGGCTGCGCCTCTCGCTGTGGCAGCGTTGGAGGCTGTCCACCCGGGCGTTTCACATTCCTCCCTGCAGTGAGTGGGGGCGGCCTGCCTTTGACATCTTCCCGATATTCACGTCATGCCTGTACAAGCTGGGTGCAGAGGCGAACGATCCAGCCCACGAAATGCCCATAAGAGGGCGTAACGCATGACACAACGTCTCCAGGTGGAGCTGGCACCTGGGCCTCACCCTGCTCCCCAGGATCAGCGTCCCCGCGTTCCCCGGCCCCTCTCCGCTCTATGGACTGAGGAGGACACACGAGCAGTCGCTCTTTAAAGCGCAGCTGTTCAGTGGAGGGAACACGTGTGAGTTAGGGCTGCAGCGAGCTGCCCGTTGCCATGGACGGAGGGGTTCTCCAACTTCCTCTCTCGCTTTCTCCGGCTCCAACATCGCACAGCCTCTGGCACAGCCTGGAGCCCCGGGGAGTCCGTAGGTGTGGCTCCCAGCAGGCCCAGAGGTTCCTGGGAGCCCGCCTCCCCTACCTGCAGCCACAGCCAGAATGGGTTTGCGTCCCAGGCCCTCTGATCCTGGGGCTGGGCTTGTCTGAGGTTCAGATGAGGTGAGAGAATTAGGAGGAAGGAGACGACCTTAAAGCCACCCCTCCCCTCCCCTCCCCTCTCTGAAGGAAACTTCAACAGCTCCTTCTGCTCGACTCCCCTCCCTTTCATCCCCCCTCCCCACAGTACACACACCTCTTCCTGCTTTCTCTGCCTTGACACAAAGGCCTCTCCCGGCCTGGTGGCACCTCGCCTGGGCGCTAATAATAGCGAGGGCAAGGCTGCCAGGCAGTGAATCAGGAGCCTGTGCTCTGCGCCCTGGGCCTGGCAGCCTCTGGCCTGGCAGCCTCTGTCGGGCGACTTGGTGAAAACCCTTTGTGAGCAGAATGAGCCTTTGTGTGGCCTGGGAACTCCTGCCCTCCCTGAGGGCGACACCTCCTGGGAGGAGGATGGGGTGCCTCTGGCCTGCAGGGGCCTCCACTGCGGGGGGGCCAGGAGGGAGGCCGGGCCCTGCCAGGGTGGAGCAGGGAAGAAGGGACAGAGAGGAAGAGAGGGTGAGTGTGAGGCACCCCCACTTAGTGCTTCTTGAGAGGCAACACAGTACACTTACCCGAGTCCTTTTCAAAATAAGAGAAAAGAAAAGTGAGACATCCTGAGGTTTCCTGTTTAAAACAATCCAAAAGCCTCCGCCCCCCTCCGCGGGCTGTTTTGGACCCTGCGTAGACAAACTCACTTAGGAACTGCTGGAGAATTTCCCTGGCAGCTCCCTGAAGTTCTTGCCCAGTCCAGATGGGGTGTGTATCTATTAAGGCCCTAAAACAACACCCTGCCAGGTGTGAGGTATCTTCCAGGCCCTTTGGCCAGAGAGAGCTGGCTCTCGGACCCGCTGTGTGGGTACAGCACTCTCACACACGTTTTCTCCCTGGGTTGTCGCAATAACCTTGGGAGCCGGGCAGGGCACGTCCCGTTGTTACCCCCGTTCCTCACAGGAGGAAGCCAGGGTTTTGGAATGTGGAGCCGTCTGTTCAAGGTTTCGTGGGGGTGGAGAGAGCGTCTGAGCCTCGTCTCTCCTTAGCTGCCTGGTTCCCACTGAGCCGAGCCAGGCCCTGGGACCGGAAATGAACTCACAAGGTCTCTGTGTTGCCTGTGGACCTGCCGGGTCTTGCGTTTCTGAGCTGCTTTCTTTTCTTCTTGAGAATCTGCATGTCGGATCGAAGCCACGAGGGCCTGTTTCCCCTGGCCCACCCTCGCCTGCTTCCTCTCGGGCCATAGTGGAGCGGGGCGGTGGGGGGGGCGGGTCGGCAAGGGGTGTCCGTGACTGTGCTTTCTGCATCACCGGAACCGCCTTGCAGGTTCTCGGGAGTGAAGAGGCTGTGCACAGAAGGCAGGCACCAGGCGGCAGCCAGATGTTCATTTTAATAAATGGAAAATGTGACTCAGAACTGGAGCCGATCTGACCCTCCAGGCAGGCAAATTAAGCCGCGGAGGGTGACGTCTCCGTCTCTGGATTGTGGAGAATGTGGGAGCAGGGGCCCGGGCTCAGCCGCTCTCATTTATTTATTCTCACTTCTTCTGTCTGGTCCTGTTTATGCTCCTCTGCCCAGACTGTATTAAACAGTCTCCCCAAACTCTGCAGAAATGTGGCTAGGATTCCATGAAGGCTCAGGAGGCTGAGCTGGGGAAATTCTCAAATGGAAATGTTCCCGAGGGGATGCAGGTGAGAAGCCAAAGTCCAAGAAAGCTTCGAAAGACGCTAGTCTTGTTGATAGCCACAACCGCCTCTGCAGAGCCCGTGAGAGTTTCCAGAAAACCTGTGTCCATCCACACGCCTCACTTCACATGGGGCTCACAGCAGCCAGAGATGTGGGCAGGCAGCTCGTAATCTCCCTCCTGACAGAGGAAGTGGGAGCCAGCAGCCGGAGGTTGAGTAACTGGCCCAGAGCTCCCCGCTAGTACATGGCGAGCCGGCTGCTCAGCGCCTGTTCTTTCCAGTCTGCCTTCCGGCCCCCCCACCGCTCCCCTCCCCCCTCCTCCCCTCCCCTGCGCTCCAGGGGGCTCCTGGCCATTCATTCCCTTTGCTTAGAGTCATGCCCACCTAAGCATCTCTAAAATGCTGATGCCCGCCCCCCTGTGATGTCATTCTTATTATTAAAAAAGTGGCTCCTATTCACGTGGAGGAAGTAAAAGGCCATGTACTTGGTCTAAACCAGCTTCCACAGAACATGGCACCCATGAAAGAGGAAAGTAAAAGAGTGAAAGGACAGTTGAAGTGCTGAGGAAGAAATCACTAAGACATTGTTAAAAATAATAATATGAAGTGATATGGAAAAAATAGCATATGAAGTTTCAAATATAATAGGGAACTGAAATGCATAAATGTCACCATATGTATTTGTATGCTGTAGATGAGGCCCCTAGAACCATAAGAAATGCAGAAAGTTCTCTGTTAATAACTCCTTCTCGAATTGCCCCCTTAAACATCAAATCGCCCCCCTGTGAGGCGTGCATCCCACGCTGGGAACCGGTGCTTAGGGGTACGGGCTGGGGTCCTGAGGACATCCCAGTGCTGGAGGTGTGGCTGGGCAGAGCGGCCCGTGTGTCTGCCTGCTCTGTGCTGTAGGTTTGGGGTGAGGGGGCTGGGAGGGTGCTCGTGCAGGCGTTCCCCGGTGTGGCGGCTTCTTGCCGCTGCTAGTGGAAAGTAGTAAGGGTTCCATTTTCCTGTTTCAAGCGAGCATTTCCCCTTGGGGTTAGAGTAACCACTTCCTCCTCAGCACCCAGTGGAACGTGGTAAACACCCGCTGCTGCCGCGTATTCCCTTCTGAGAGCCTCGGTGGGTTCCTTCTCCCCCCTCTTAACTTGGCGCGTGCGGGGACACACTCAACACACATGCACATACATGCGCGCACACACGCACACACACGGGGTTCTTAAGGACAGGCCTCCTTCCCATGTTAAATGGGAACATCTGGAAGAACATCCTTGCTGCACGCTTAGTGCTGTGAAAGCATGATCTCCCTTGTCAGACGGGGTGCTGGTCAGGACGGCATTGTTCTGGGCGACAGGTTTTCTCATCCCTAGAAGCAGGGAACGGAAACCAAGTGCAAGCTCTGTTTCTGGAACCTTCCTCCTGTCCCTCTGCCCAAGCCCACCCCTCGCCGAGGAGCTCCTGCTCACACCTGGAATTCCTTCCAGGACCCCATCTCCCCCCCCGGCGCCCCCGCGGGGGGGCCCTGGGGGCCCCCCCCGTCCCTCCCCCCCTCCCCACCGTAGCCCCACAGGAGGCTCTTCCTCTCCAGCAGATCCCCCCGCCTCCCGTTGTCAGGACGTTCGGAAGGCACCTTCTTCGGGGGGTCACGCCCCCAGGTGCCAGTGGAAATTGGGAGGCAACCAAAAGACAGTCATGGTCTGAAGCAAAGTGGTTTTATAACCCCTATTCCTCTCACCTGGACCATTCCGGTGGCCTCAAACCTGATCCTTGTTGGTTTTGCCTTTTCTCATGTGCTTTCTGTTCCCTGAATCTACTCTACACACAGACTGAGCGACCCTTTTAAAACATAAGCCAGCCGGCTGGGGTGGCTCAGTGTTGATGCATGAACCAGGAGGTCACAGTTTGATTCCTGGCCAAGGTCAAATGCCTGGGTTTCAGACTCGATCCTCAGCCGGGGGCATGCAGGAGGCAGCCCATCAGTGATTCTCTCATAATTGATGTTTCTCTCCCTCTCCCTTCCTGTCTGATATCAATAATACAGATATATATATATATGTGTGTGTGTATTATTTATATAAATATAAATATATATGTGTATGTATATATATATTAAAGCATAAGCCAGATCATGACACTCTCCCTCAAAACCCTCCAGTGCCCTCCCCTGGCGGACATGAAATCCTAAACCCTGAGTTGGCCTGAGGACTCTGAGCGAGGGGAGGCGCTTCATTCCGGCTCCCCTTGCTCACTGGGTTCCAGCCTCCTGTTGCTCTTGTTGGCCCTTCTCCTGCCCAGACTCTGCAGGGGCCTCTGCACCTGGCTGTTCCCAGGAGGGTGCAGGGCTCAGCTCCCACTTCCCGCAGAACGGGCCACTCCAAGCTCTCCACCTTGCTGCACTTTTCTTCAAAACACTTGCTGCTGTCTGATGTCATCCCTGTTTGTTTACTCACTAGAGGCCCGGTGCTTGAAATTCGCGCATGGGTAGGGTCCCTAGGCCTGGTTGGCCAGAGCCTTCCTTCGTTTTGCACTGCCCCCTGGTGGCCAGTGTATGTCATAGCGAGCCATTGAACTCCCAAGGGGACACTTTGCAATGAGCCTTTTATACATAGAGATCGTCTATCTCCTTCCAACTGAGAACCTACACCCCTTCCAAGGCAGGGACATGGCTGTGCTCACCCAACATCCCTGCACCCAGGATGGGCCGGTACTCCCACATCTGCCCTATGAACGAGCAGACGAATCCATCCCAGCAGCCTGGACTAAGCTGTTGCTGAGCATCGAGTTGGTAGCAAGGCTGGGAAGATGGTTTCCAAGGCCCCTCTCCTGAGGAGCTGGGGGTTTTGATCTCTTCTCTGGAAGGTTCCCACGCTGTCTTCCCCGCCCCTGTCCCTGGCGTCTGCTGCTGGAACCCTCACGGAGAAAGAAGCTGTGTGTCTGGTTGGATGGAGGGGCTCCCTGGAGGGCGCTGGGTCCTCAGATCAACGCAGGAGAAGCACTCACACATTAGGGGAGACAGCGGTGGTTTCTTCATGGAACTGCTGGTGTGGTGGTCACACAGTTTAAATTGTAGAAGCAAGCTCGCTACAGTACAGACATCTCGAAAATACAGGACGATGACCCCTATCACCACAGCCCTACCCTTATAGATGAACTCACGGATTCTGTTGATTATCAGTTAGTTGGTTCATTTCTATTTTATCTTCAAAAAGGACTTGAGGATACTTACACACTTACATGCAGTGCCTTAGAATATAACAAATGGCTAATACGTCCGAGCACAGGGGCAAGTGGTTTTATGGGAATCGGTATAAACTTAAGACACAAAAATGCGTGCTGATACAACTGTGCTTATCAAATGGTCTCTTTCCTCCAGCCTCTGAGAGGATGTGCATTTTTGTAGCCTGTCATCCTCCCCCGCCCCGCCACATGTTGAAAAATGTCCACTCCTTTCTCTTATTGTTCGGGCCTGGAATGATCAGTCGTGAGGATGTGCCCCTAATCTACTTAGCCATTCCGCTATTGTTGGATGTGGGTTATTTTCAATGCCATTGTTAAATAAACAATGGCATAATTAGCATCTCTGTGCTTGTAACTTTTTCCATGTTTTAGAGTGTTTCCTTAAGTGGATTTCCAGAGGTAACTGGTTTTGAAAGGCTCGGATATTTGTGTGGCCTTTGGAACATATTCCTGGGCTGCCTTCCCCGCGGGGGTCCCAGCGGCATTGGGCTGTCTCGGGGGCACGCCTTCGGGTTACTTCTCTGTTTGTCACTTAACGAGGAGAGAGCACGTCGCTGTCTCCATCACGTGTCTGGCAAACTACGTGTATGTTGCTAACTCCCAGTGTCTTATTTCACCTGTGTAGTTGAGTTTTTAATGTACCAACATGGATTGACCCTCCACTGTAATATATTTTGTAAACCATTTTCTTAAGCTTATTTGATTTTTACTTTAAAATGGGGTTTGTTTGCTTTTTGTGTTTTTTTGTTTTTGTTTTTGATGCTTAAAATTCTTATACATTGCCGAAACCGGTTTGGCTCAGTGGATAGAGCGTCGGCCTGTGGACTGAAGGGTCCCAAGTTTGATTCCGGTCAAGGGCATGTACTTGGTTGCGGGCACATCCCCAGTGGAGTCGTGCAGGAGGCAGCTGATCGATGTCTCTCTCTCATCGATGTTTCTGACTTTGTATCCCTCTCCCTTTCCCTCTGTAAAAAATCAATAAAATATATTTTTTAAAAAATTCTTATACATTGTGTCTAGTCAGAGCTCTTGGTAATGTCCTCTGTCATATCTCACCATTTGCCTCGAGACTTATCAGCCTGCAGTCAAGGCCACGGTGGTGTCAAGTTCAGTCCCCTTCTTCTCCTCCCCAGACTCACCTGTCCTCTTGAACCTTCTTGTCAGGAGCTTGAGCCAGGGAAGTGTCCAGCACATGCATGGTGACATGTTTCTTAACAGTCTCCTCTTTTGCATGATGAAAATTATTTCCCCTGACAATCAAGAAATAGATCACGAAAATGGCCGGGAGAGAATGGCAGACAGTGAAACTTTTTTAAAAGTATGTTGTTATGGATGCTTTTTGGAGAGGGTGAGGGATAGAGAGAAACATGGGTGAGAGAGAGACACTGGTAGGCTGTCTCCTGCACGCCTCCCGCTGGGGATCAGGCCCTGACCAGGAATCAAACTGGGGACCTCTTGGCTTATGGGTCGACACTCGACCATTGGGCCACACCAGCCGGGCGCAGACAGTGAACCTTTCTATTGGATTTGGTATACATGATCACACCACCAGTAAAAAAAAAGAAAGAAAAGGGTGGGGAGCCGGGAGGGGTCCAGCAATACTTGTTCAATGCAGTAATGCATGTTTGGGGGGAAGGGCGGCCTGGCACGCCATGTTGTCCACAGCTGTACTGACGAATTACACCGTTGCTCTTTTTGATCGTGTGTGAGTTCGTCAGGCTTCCTACGAACCCGCCCCTTCGCGTGTCCCTGCCCCATGTCTGTCTTCCCTTCACTTGGCGGCAGAGCACTAGCCGTTAGTTTTAACTCTGAAAGGTTTCCTTCTTAACCATGGAGCTAACTTGTCCCCGGTCTCCCGTTGACAGTGAACCAGAAAGTGTGCCTGCCCTTCGCCGTGTTTGTGTGGATTGACTCATGTCGCTGCTGCTGAAAACCTTTAAACAAACAAAAGCGCCCAGTGAGCCCAGAGAAGGACAGGGCGGAAGGAGCAGGCCCTGGTCTGTCTTCTCGCCGGGCTCCCACCGTGTGTTTCCGCCTGGCCTTCGTTTCTGTCCGCTCTGGAGGCTCGGGACGTGCAGGGCCACGGGATCTGGGGACAGCAGCCGTGCCCCGCCGCCGCCAGACAGACACACCTGTCCCCGTCCGCCGGACATGGACATGCGAAGGGGTGGGTTCTTAAGAATGTGAACTTGCCCTTGAAACGTGTATCTGCGTCTGGGTTAGGGGCCCACTTGATAGCGGCGATTTCTCTGAATTAACTTCCACGTTGGATGCGATATTTATTCAGGGTAAACCATAGGCTGAATTGGAAGCTCATGTGTGCTGCTGAAATGAAACAGCAATGCAGCGACTGTTTGGAATTAGACGGGAGGTTTGGGGAGCAGGTGGGAGGCACGCGTTCACCCCGAGTCGCCAGCGCCTGTGAGGCTGAAGAGCGAGCGGCGGTGTCCCTGTTGTGAATTCCCTGCAGACACCCTGCTCGCCATCCGGTGCTTGCGCACACGTGGCTGGCCCCTCGGGCAAACTGCGCCCATTGCCCAGCCTTTGGTGCCAAGGTGAGCTTAGCTGTTGGTGCTTGTTGTTTCTCTGCTTTTGCTCATGCTTTTCCAGACCTGAAACCCTACCCCAGTTCACACACACGCGCACACACACACACACACACACACGCACGCCCTCTGCCACCTGTTCCGTGACACTTCCCAAATGTATTCCCTCTGTTCCCAAGGAAACACACCTCCTGTCTGTCGCCCAGTGTCTGTGCCTCTGTAGGGCCCTGACATTTCTGCCCTCTGTGGTGGCTGTTCAGCCGCCGAGGCCTGTGGGCTGCCCGGGATGCAGCGCTGAAGCTAGTCCGTAGGGTCTGCACAAACTGTGGGCTTGGAAGGGAACAGGTTATTCTAGGTGGTGAAGTGCAAGCCGTGGGGGCCTGATGCTGCAAGGCCCCGAGTGTGGGTTGCACAGACAGGAGAGAGGGCACTGGGCTGGGACTGGAGAGAGAGGTGCCTGTCAGCTCTCAGCACAGAGGGAGGCTGATGGGGAAGGTGAGCAGAGGCCAGAGCCCGCTCCGTACTGCGGTGACCGAGGGACACCCACTTCTCTGATGAGCAGGACAGGGGTCCGGCAAGCAGGGGGGTGCAGGGGGGTCTATTTCGGCCCCTCTAGGTAAGGGGCCACTGAGCCATCTCTCCTGCTTCTGCCCCCCACGCCCGCCTCCCCAGCTACTAAGCTAATCAGACGCCAGCTTTCTCTGGGTGTCTTGTTGGATCCTGTGGACCCCAAAAGTCATGTCTGGCTGGCATGTATGATGTGGCCGGGTGTTCAGAGCACCCCCCTGTGCCCTGTCTCCTGTTGCAGATGGAAAAACGGATGCTCAGAGAAACATGGCCCAGGGTGGGCTGCTGACCAGGCCTGGGCTGCCCGGCTCTTCCTCGCCTCTGATCCCCGGGCTCACTCAGGCGCCGTGCAGGCCAGGCTCGTGGGTGCTCAGGCTCCAGGACCCGAGGAGCCCACCCCCAGCTGTGCTGGCCGGCTCAGCGCAGGGGATGCCACCCAGGAAGGGGAGCCCCTTTTCAAAGGACGTTGGCTTCTGTGCGAGAAATGTCCTGATCTGTAAACGTTGCAACTGATTCAGAAAAGGAGAAAATAACCGTAGCCAAAGAAAATAGATCGGCGGGCTATGGCTGGACTCGCCACATCATTAGGTCCCTTGTCACCACCTGGCTTCCCCTGGGTCCGATTCAGGGCTGACGGGGCGTGGCGGAGGGGGCTTCCCACGGGGGCTTCCCACCGGCTTGGGGGAAAGGGAAAAGGAAACGGTCTGAGAAGCCACTGGGCCACTGGCAGTCGCTGGCCAGCATGATGCAGGGTCCAGCCCCTGCCTTTCCACAGACACTTGCCACGCTCCTCCGGGGTCAGCCCGCACTGCGGGGCCCGAGGCAGCGCCTCACCTGCCTCCTCCCCCAAAATGGACGTTATTTCTTCAGCTGGGCTTCCCTTGGTGACCTCCCTCGGGCAGACGTGCCCTAAGAATAGCATCGACAGCGAAGGGGAAGAACCCTGCCACTAGCTGTTCCCTGGAAGTCCTGATGGCCCAGCTCCCAAGTGTGGGGCGTCCCCAGAGGCTTCGGAGGGGCGGGCCCGCAAGAGCCGTGGCCACTGAGCCCAGCCCCCTCTGGGACCGGCTCTCTGAAGCTCTTAATTTACCCCAGAGCAGCCAGCAGCCTCTCCACAGATTGGAGACAAAGCCCTCAACACCTGCGTTGCCCTGTGCCCACAGCCTGGGCCTTGGTGAGGGCTAAACCCCACCCGTCGCGGGCATCCCCCCCCCCCAAGTCCCCTTGCTTCAGGGCCACGGGCTGGAAGGACCCTCCGAGGGCGTTGGCCCTCCTCGGCCTCTCAGTCCAGGACACACTTTTCAGATAAGCCCCTGGCCGCTCGCAGTGCCGTTCCACTTCCCCTCACTCGGTGGGAAGGGCCGGGGGGGGGGGGTCTCTGAACTGCTGGGGGTGAGGGGCGGGCCGTGAGGCAGAGGCTGTGGCACGTGGGACAGCCAGCCTGGCTGCTGCGCACACGTCACGGGTGTTTGTGTGTCAGCCCCTCCGTGACTCTGGGGAGGACACAGGAGAGACAGGACCCACTGCAGCTTGGTGAAACCCATCCTGCTTGTCAGCAGCCAAGAGCTGCGTAAGCACCTCAGCGTGAGCCATCCCCTCATGTCCCTAACGCAAAAAGTGAAGGAAACAGACATTGGGGGGGGGTCCCTGCTTCCAGGGGAGGGAGACAGCCCCTCACCCTCTGCAGCTGGATGGGCAGGACCCTGCCAGGGTGAGCCCCGTTGCCCCTGTTCCTTCTCTGGGCGAAGGCGGCCTGCAGCCTGCACCTGGGGGGCGGGAGGCTCAGTGCGTGGGGAAGTGCTGGTGACAGCGGGGAGGGAGGGCGGGCGTCAGGCTGTTTATGAAAATCACGCAGACGTCAAGATGACCCGGGGGACAGCTGCGCCCTGAGAGCTGACGCGTCTTGGGGTTCACTGGCGTGTCTCTCTGGCAGCCCGTTTCCTGTGCCTGGGGCGCTCCACGCGTGAACAGGGGCATGGCTGCTGAGCAGAGGGCGCGGGCGGGCGGGAGGCGGGGACTCCCCTGAGCGCCCGCCGCCTGCAGAGGCTTCTGCCCTCCTCGGCCCGCACGCCCGCGTGCTGAGCGCCTCCCGCACAGGCAGGTCCGCGTGACCTGTCAGGCGTGTGAACCGCACCGATATCTTGCTCGGAAATATTTTCTAAATGTAGTGAAATATTTGCTATTGCTTGTGCGTTTGCATGTGGCTTCCAGGCTCTTCCAGAAGATTCCCTGATAGACATTCCTTACCGGGGAGTTCGCAGAAACCCGGCTTTGGAGTTAATGCAGAGTAACCCTCCCCAAACTCTGCCCAGCGCTTCCAGGTTCGCAGAAGCTGCTAAAAGGTGGCATCGTGCCTGCTCACGTTCTGGGCCTGGAGAAGCAGAAACTCTAGCACAGCGGTTCTCAACCTGTGCTAGACCTCTTTGGGGGTCGAACGACCCTTTCACAGGGGTCACCTAAGACCATCAGAAAACACCTATTTCCCATGGTCTTAGGAACCAACACACCTCGGTGTAGCAAAATGTAGCCATGTAGTTTACTGTTGTCATATGAAGACTGTTACCCATGCTACACCACGATTCAAGACAAAATTTCATTTATTTGTAATCAGAAATAAATATTTCACAATATATAATTACATATTGTTTTTGTGATTAATCCCTATGCTTTAATTATGTTCAATTTGTAACAACGAAAATACATCCTGCATATCAGATATTTACATTACAGTTCATAACAGCAGCAAAATTACAGTTTTATGAAGTAGCAAGGGAAATAATTTTATGGTTGGGGGTCACCACCACATGAGGAGCTGTCTTAAAGGGTCGCGGCATTAGGAAGGTTGAGAACCACTGTTCTAGCAGGTGATGAGGACATTTTGTCCCTCCTGCTGGGTGCAGGCGTGCCCTTCGGCTTCTTCATGTATAACCTGAAGGCTTCCGGTCTGAGGAGACGTGCAGGAATACAGAAACACGGATGAGAGAGAGACATTGGTGGGCTGTCTCCGGCACGCCTCCCGCCGGGGATCAGGCCCTGACCCGGAGTCAAACCCTCCGCTGGGTTCTCAGGAGGACGGATGAGAGAAGCTGGTAATGTGCTGGGTTCCAATCCCGGCGCCGGGGGCAGGTGTCCAGGCTCTGTGCCCAGTGCCCCCGAATGGGGAACGGATGGGAGCCTGAGCGATGGGTGGAGACACTCAGACCGGGCACACATAACCCTTACCAAGCACTTGGCCCCGCGTCCGTCTCGTGGGCACTCGGTGTGTGCGAGCCGCTGGTTATGGCTCCAGGAAAACATGCCACTTGCTGGCCCTCTGCCTTACCCTGTCCTCTCCAAAGGCTGCGAAGGAGGGCGTGGAAGCCTCCAGCCCCCAAACCAGGGGAGCCGGAGGCGGTGGGGGCGGGCAGGGCGGGCCCAGCTCAGGGGCACGGGGTGCTCGGTAGTCCCAGACCTTCGGTGCCAGGGTCGCTGACCGGCGCGGGCCTCCAGTAAATTTCCACGCTCGCGATCTCGGCTTTGTTTTTTTGCATTTTACCAAAGTAAAAATAAAACCTCCGGGGAGGGCAGGGCCTGGGAGGCAGGGGCCGCCAGCTGGGCAGGGCCCCGGAAGCCCTTTCCCAGAGGAAACGAGCCCTGTCCCCGAGCTGGGCCCGGAGGAAGCCGGCTCGGGAGGCGGCCCGCTCCCAGGCTCTTCCCGCCGCCGCTCCCCGCTTCCTGCTATTGTTGGGCCCGGCTCTGGCCCCAGCAGCCTCTGAGGCCCCGGCGGTCCTGGTCTGGGAGGCGGGCAGCCTCTGTGCACCAAAGCGTTTCCTCTGCTTTCCGCCGCTTCCTCTGCCTCCTGCCCCCAGGCCCCCGGTATTTTTAGTTCTGAAGAGGATGGACTCGGGGTGGAGGGGGCGGCTTCCAGGCCAGAGGGAGGTCCACGGGCCCGGCATTTCCATTTTGGGCGAAGGACACCTCTCTTCTGGGGTAACCGACACAAGGCTCACTTGCAAGAGGGGGCCCCTGGGAAGCCAGCTCTTGGGAAGCTGGGAGGGACGGCGGTGGGGCTGGGCAGTCACAGGGGCGCCCTCCACACCCTCACGGGCGTCAGGAGGCTCCTGCCAGCCGGCTGCCTCTGTTCTGGGCCTTGGGGCGTGGAGAGGGGGCAGCCCGGGCAGAGTGAACAGGGAGTTCCCGCCAGTCTGCCCCCTGCCCCCTGGGGGCGCCTCTGGAAAAGTCCAGGCTCAGCAGGTGAGCATGAGGGAGAGTCAGTGGTCCCAGGGGCCTGGCTGTGCGCTGGCGGTAAAGTTCTCCGATGCTCCGGTGGCTGATGGCGTTGCACACCCACATGTGCCCAGCCTGGGCGTGCAGCCGTGCTGGCCCAAGGCCCAGTTCTCTAGAAGCTTCCCTCTGCTCCAAAACACAAAGCACCCAAACCCTGTCCCGCTGGGGCGGTGGTTCTCAACCTTCCTAATGCCTCAACCCTTTAATACAGCTCCTCATGTTGTCCTGACCCCCAACCATAAAATTACCTTCACGACCCACAGGTTGAGAACCGCTAGCAGGTCGCCCAAGACCCTCGGAAAACACAGATATTTACATTCCGCTTCATAACAGTAGCAAAATTACAGTTATGAAGTAGCAACGGAAATAATTGTCTGGTTCCTCACAACATGAGGAGCTGTATTAAAGGGTTGCAGCGTTAGAAGGGTTGAGAACCACTGTGCCAAGGCAGTGGTCGGCAAACTGCGGCTCGTGAGCCACATGCGGTTCGAGCCGCGGTGTGCTGCTCTGTTGAATAATGAGTTTGCTGACCACTCACTGCCTTAGAGAAAAAACACTTAAAAAACATTTTAATAATTACTCATGTCTTTAACCTGAAGTCAAAACCTCTGGGTAAGGGTAATGCCTTATGCAGTGGTCGGCAAACTCATTAGTCAACAGAGCGGCAAACCGCGGCTTGAGAGCCCTGTGGGTCTGGAGAGCCGCAGTTTGCCGACCACTGCGCTAGGGGAAGGGTTCCAGGAATGGCATGTGGCGGGGAATAGCCTGGGAGTTTTATGGGGAAGGTGGGGCTGGCCTCAGATTCCAGTGGGGTCACCTGGAGGGACAGGTGGGTGCCATCGGGGAGGGGGGAGAAGGGGGGCCCTGCCGGACCAGAGAGGCCCCGGGAGAGTGAGCGTGGGGAGTGAGGACAGAGAGGGGCTCGGCTGGTCTGTTCCTGGTGCGCCCATGCCTCCTGTGGGTTGGGGAGCACCCGGGGGTCCCTGGGGCAGCCTGGTCTGGCAGGCATTGTGTCTGAGGGCGGCGAGGGCGAGTGGCCATGAGGGATCTCTGGGTGCAGCCTGGGTGCCGGCCCTGGTCCAGACCCTGGCCTCCAGAGGCCGCAGGGAGCAGGCAGCTCATCAGGAGAGGACACGGGGCAATGGCTCAGGGTCTTCCCGGCTTTGGCCAGAGGTGCTGCGGGAGCTGGCTGGCCAAGGTGGCTCCCTCAGGACCAGCCAGCCAGGTGCCATTTTACAGCAGCCGCGGCGGAGGGTCCGCCAGGCCCTGCAAGCCCTGCCTGAGCGGGAGCCGCAGTCCCTTTGATCCCCTCAGGAGCGGAGAGGACCCAGCTCTCACCTGAGAAACGAGCAAGCTCCCCTCCGCCCGCCCGCGGTGGCCCGGGCGCTGCGGAGGGCGGGCCGTCCTCTGCCCTGGCCCTGCAGTGGATGCTGGGGGCGCGCTCCCCACCCTCCACTGGGCCCTAGGGAGGACGGAGGAGAGAAGCTGGCACCCACCGGGAACTCTGCCCCGGGACCCAGCTGGCGGGAGCATCGGGTAGCACAGCTGGGAGGGTGGGACCTGAACATCACTCTGCTCTTTTTCAGAGCGCATGTCTGCGTCTGGTTTTCAGGGGAGTTTTCTTGTTTGTGAAAGGGGCAGATGGTTCGCCTTCAAAGCCAGACTTATTTTTAGCCGGAGCGCCGCCCTGCCAAGCCCGTGGCCTTCGCTTTCCCGACCCTGGGAGTCGTGGTTTTGAAAGGCCTTGCTTCCTGGCAGCGCAGGTTCGCGTGGCCGCAGCCCGTGTCTGAGCCGGGCCCACCTGCCAGGGCCTGCACCGCTGCGTCCGGGCCTGCGGTGCACAATGAACAAAGCTGGCTGTGGAGGAGGAGGAGGAGGGGGAGGGGGAGGGGAAGGAGGAGGAGGGGGGGGGGGGGGGGGGGGGGGGGGGGGGGGGCCGAGCCGGCGCAGGGAGGCGCCGTCGCCAGGGAAACCCTCCCTGTGTGTCAGAAAGACCAAAAGCAGCAGCCGAAGGGAGAAAACGGCCTTCTTTCCAAACATGGGCACCTCGGGCACTTTCACTGGGACTTTGCAAGAGCAGAACAGAGTCTCTGCTGCGGGGAGCCTGCCCTGGGCTGGGCCTCCGCGCCCCGTCCCGTGCTGTGGTGATGGGGCCTCCCCTGCGGGTGCCAGCGAGGCCTCCGGGAGCGGCTCGAAGGAGGGCGGGCAGGGCTTCCGCAGGCCTCCCCGTGGAAAGGCCGCTCTTTGGACAGATCACGGCGGTTTACCTGCGGCTCTGTTTAACGCGGGGAGGGAAGGGCTGGCCGGCTGTTTTGTTGGCTGAAACAAAACAAAGTCCTCCAACTAAGTGGTGAGAACCAGGAAGCTGTGTGACCTCGGGCCACTCACTCAACCTCTCTGAGCACGTTTTAGTTTCCGCAGCCAAATGCCTGATAAGAAATACATTAGAGGCTCAAAGGGTGGTTTCTGTGCCTCCTTCCCCCATAAGCCAGGTCCCACCATTCTCAGGCGCACGTGGTGTGCCGCGTAGCCAAGCCTCTGGCGACGTTGTTGGGAGACTCACAGAGCCCAGAGGCGATTTTCCTTTTCTGACCTTTTAGAGATTTCTCCTCCTCACTTTCACTCTGAGAAATGACGGAGGCTTTTTATGATGGTTTAAAAATGAACGGGAGCCAAAGGGAAGTGCCGGAGGGGAAAGTAGCAGAATGGGGGAACACCTCCACGGGAGGGAGTTGCTTGAAGGGCATGCAAACCCCATTATCAAACGCCACGTGCTCGGCAGTCTCACTCTTTGCCCCCAAAATGCCACTCATCGCTGCGCCTCACAGAGCAGACGGTTCTCTGAGAAACTCCTCTCCGTCTGGCAGCTTAGCTGACCTTCTGACCCAGAAACCGGTGACGACACCTGGGCTCCGGCCGACCGCCCTCTCCCTGAGTCACAGGTGCCGCCTGTGGGCTCGCCGGCCCTGGCACCGGGGGACGCTCTGTGCGCAGTTACTCACGCGGTGAGCTTATGCTGCCAACGTGGCAGCGCCCGGGGATGTTGCCCATCTATGGTGGCTTGGAGGAGACACTTTCCATTTTTTAAAAAACAGCAGCCCTGGCCGGTGTGGCTCAGTGGGTTGAGCGTCATCCTGGTTCGGTTGCTGGTCAGGGCACATACCTAAAAAATGAAAAAAAATAAGAAATCTTTTTAAAAACCCACACAGAGAAGACTAGTGGACATAGACTAGAAGGCTGGCCTGCCCCGGGCAGTCCCAGGCCCCTGTGTAGATGTATCATTGCCTCATCGGTTGGCACTGTGGTCCCCTCGGGTGGCAGGGCATTGCCAGCTATGGTGCCCACTTTCCAGGTGAGAACACTGAGGTGGGAAAGCGGACCCTGGGCTGCTCCCCTGCGTGGCTCTGGAGAGAGCTCCCCCACTGTAGGCTGCCCCCCAGCTCCGACAGAACCCGGACAGAGAGGGGGAGGGGTGTGCTTCAGCCTTAAATTTAGGGGCCGTGACACAGGGCTGCTGTCGGGGGACGCGGGACTGTGAGCAGCTGTCTTCGGGAGGCCTGCTTCGCCGTGGCAGACGGGACGGGGTGGCAGGCCCTGAGGAGACACGGAGCGAGCCCCCATCCGCCTGGAACTTGCTTCCGGGCTCTGACCGGGCGCCCAGTGGGCAGACCAGCCCTCGCGCACCTGACATGTGCGGCGTGGCTGACGGTGGCAGTTTCTCAGGGACATCCAGCCAGGTGGGCCAGGTGCGGGGTCCTAGCTCCGGGAGCTGACACGCACCCAGATAAGAAGTGGGTGCAGGGGTAGCCAGGGCACTTTGGGAGGGGCATCTGGGGCAGAGGATGGTGCTGGGAGAGGGCCTGAGTCCTGTGCCTCTGTGGCTGCTCTCCTGGACGTCCCTGTGGAGACCCCAGCCCTGGCATCTGAGGGGGAGGGGTTGGGGATGGGGGATGGAGGCATGAGCTGCACACAGAATCTCACAGCCTGCATGTGTGTGCAGGATCTCACAGCCCACACGTGTGCGGGAGCTGCAGACACTTCTCGTGGCGACCGTCTGCGGTGGGTGGAGCAGTCCTCACAGCAGGAGTCTGTCCCCAGGTCCCTCCCTTCTTCCTGCCTCGCCCGGACTACGTGGACGAACACGGGTTTGGCTTGGAGAGGCAGGCGGTGGCGGGACAGAGACAGGAAGCAGACCCCCCAGGCGCCGTGGCTGCAGGAGGAGGAGATGGCGCAGGGCCTGGGTGGCTCACCGTCCCGGTCCCGGTCCCGTGGGGGAGGCTGCCTGGCAGCAGCTCAGACACCACCACGCGGCTCGCTCACCTCCTCCTAGACCAGGAGGAAGGCCTGAGGGAGGGGGGAGCAAGGCCAGACATGAGGACGTGCAGAGATGAATGAGGGGAGGGCTAAAGGCGGCTGGCCTTCCTTACCCTCCTGCCGGCCTTTTCGGAGGGCTGCTGGTGGCCCCTGGGCCCTCCCCTACCCCCAGCACTGGGCGCACCGGGAGGCCATGGCCATCAGCAGAGAGCCAGCGGGCGGAGCCCAGGCCCTGCAGGCCCAGGTCCCCTGTCTCACCCACAGCAGGGCCGGGTCCCATGGGCAACTGGGCGGAGTCCTAGGGGCGAGAGCTGGGGGTCACCATGGGCGTCCACCACGGGGCTCCTGCTCTGCCATCCCGCCGGGGCATTCCCACTTGCTACCACGCAGCGCCCTGACCGTGGCTAGAGCCCCTGTGAGTGGGTGGGTGGCCAGAGGCCCTCAGCCCGGCCTGGCCCTCCTCCTCCCCCTCCGCAGGCCTCTGGGGCTACTGTTTGATAGAAGACAAAGGCGGCCCTGGAGGGCACTGTCCCCGGCCCTTTCCCTCATCTAAGGCAGCCTCTCCGCAGCCTGAGGGCAGGGTTCCTGGGAACCACGAGCATCCCACGGAGGAGCCCCAAATCTGGTTAAACAAACAGGCAGCACCAGAGGCGCTGCCCAGTGCCTCCCTGGTCTGGGCCGCTTCTGCCCCAGCTCCCCCGGTGCCGGTCCTCCTGGCAGGACAGCTGGCCTGCGGGCGTGGCGACAGGCTGGCCGGCTGAGGCTGGAGACAGTTCCACCTTCCGGAACGCACCTTCCCTGTGATTCTGTCACCTCCGCGGGAGGAGGGCTGGGTTCCTTGCTGCAGGATTTTCTCCCACGAGAAGCCTCCCTCCGCATCCTCTGAACGTGTAGCACCTGTCCAATCAGGTGCAGGGGGAGGAAGTGTCCGCAGCAGCGCCAGAATCTCCAGGCCGCCTGGGTCCTCGAGGACAACGCCCCCCTCCCCACCCCCCACGTCTGGCTGTTTGCGAGGGGGTTGTGCAGCGAGGACCGACCTCTTACAGCAGGAGGAAGGCTGCTCCAGACCAGCAGGGGCGCCGCCCTGCACTCGCGGGAGTCAGCAAAGCCAGAACCGGTGCTTGGTCACTCCAAGTACGGCACTGAGGCTGTGTAGCTGGGCCCCTCCAAGCCCATGAACCCGAGGGGCTGCCCCGGCCCTCGCTCAGGTCCTCAGTGGGTCCACCCAGCACAGCATGCGGGCGGGCACCGCGTGTCCCGGCCAACCTGTGGCCCAGCTGCTGGCAGGTGACCCGTCCTGTCCTTCCCCTGGACGCACTCTCAAGCGCATCTCGAGAGCGGGGTTCCTGCCACAGGCCCGGTGGAGCCCGTGTTTCCTGTAGCTGAGCCAGGAGGCCCTGTCCAGCCCAGAGGGGGCTGCACCTGGGTCTTGCTGGCCAGCTGTGGGGCATCCCAAGGCAAGGAGCCTCCTCATGCAGGAGCCTGGCCAGCTGACAGGCGTGGCCGCTGCTGAATTGGTTTGAGTTCCCATGTGAGCTTCACGCCAACGGGCCAGGGCGAGGATGGAGGCGTTGGGGAAGCAGCTCAACTTGCTGGCCTGGGCTTCTTCGCGAGACAGAGAAATACTTCTGTCAGGGGCGGTGAAGATGGGAGGCGAGGCCATCAGTGCCGGGCCCGGCCCGGTCACGTGTGAGAGTCACAGTGACGGGAGCCTGGACACACGCGCCAGGCCCGCTGGCCGGCAGGCTGGCCCCGTGCCGCCCCAGCGAGGGGCCGCAGGGACCTGTCAGGCCTGTGGAGCTTTGGGCACATCCCGGCAGGGTCAGCAGAGGGTGACCAGATGCCCCTGGTGATTGGGAGATGAGGAAGGACCAGGCCCGGGAAATCGGCGGGCGGCCAGCACTGCCCGGGGAGGGGACGGCGCCCTTTGCCCACCGGCTCCAGGCACCTGAGGGCTGCATTACGCTTCAGGCGCCGAGCCCCGTGGGGAGGCGGAGAGAGGCCGCCCGCAGGCTCCGCGCCCAGGCCCAGGCCTGGAGGTGCCGCTCTGCTTAATGAACACTGGCGGCAGCGAGGCGGGCCTGGGCTGCTGTTTAAAAGCCCCGGGAACCCTGCATCCCCGTGTGCAAGCCGCCCGCGTGGACTGTTCTCCGCCTCCTGCAGGGCAGCGAGGATGGAGGCGCTGGTGGCCTTGGCTGTTGGGGCCCCGCTTCGTGGGGCAGACATGCTTCCTCGTGGAGGAGGGGATAGTGGGGAAATGTCCCATTTGCTCTGAGCTCAGTGATGTTGGAGGGTCGTGGGTCCCGTGTACCATCAGAGGGGCCCCAGCCCCCCTCCTGGTCTGTAGCCTCTGAAGAGAGGGCCAGGCCTGGCGGCTTCACAGCTCCGGTGCCTGTGGTCTCCTGCCTCCCGGTCGGTCACACGTGGGCCGCAGGCTCCGTGCGTCCCCAGGCCCCTGGAGAGCTGGTCCTGACGGGGTGACCTGCCTCGGCCCAGGCTCCTCAGTAACGATGGCAGCTCCGCCTGACGGTGTCCGGGATGGCTTCAGAGAGACGCCCTGAACCCAGAGCTGAGACTGCCCCACAGACACCCCATCCTCTGCTGATGGCACTACCTCCTGTTGTGGGGGAGGGGTCTGTGTGGTGCCCATTTTACAGGTAGGATAACAGGGCCTCAGGGTCAGTCAGTGAGGAGCGGGCGGAGCCAAGACCCAGACCAGGTGGGCCTGCTGCCCGCACACCACTTCGCCTGCTCAGCCTCCCCGGCCAGTGCCTCCAGCTCCCATTCTCAGCAGATCTGGTCCCAGCCACGCCAGTCCGTGTCCCGGGCCCCCGTTCCCCCGAGCCACCCGTCCCCCAAGGCCTTCTTTCCCTCCCGAGTCCTTCCCCTGCCTGTGCCGGGAGCCGCCCCGGGCCTCCCTTCCCACATCGTCTCTGTGCGTGGCCCCTCCCTGGCCTGGCACACAGCCTGCCTGGTCCTCTGTCGCCACAAATGGAACATGAGTGACACGCAGCAGGTGACAGTGGTCTCGCCGACCGTCCTCCGAGCAGGCTTGGCTGGTGGGATGGGAGGTCATTTCCCAGAGTCCTAGAGTCTGTCGGTCCAGGGAGTCCGGTGGACCAGCAGTGCAGCCTCACTAGACAGGCGAGGAAACCGAGGCATGAAGAAAGGCGGGGTGGGGTGGGGAATGGCTGGGAGCGGCAGGGGGTGGGGTTATCCCGAGGTTGAAAGCACTCTGCCCTCCCCCCACCCACCGGGCCTGTGAGACCCGTCCCCTCCGAGCCGGGCTGCAGGACGTGACCAGCAGCTGGTGGCCGCTGCGCCCTCCCTCTGGGGGCCTTAATGTCTTCCCCATGCGGCTGGGCTGGGCCGGGCCCCTCTGGAGATCAGGTTTTCCATTGTTGCCTCGCATTGTCTGCCCTGATTGTTTGCGCAGCCTTCTGGGCGCTGAGATAAGAAATGCCTCGCCTTCCTCGCCTTCTTTGGTGATGTCCACCGGGAGGACCCGGAAGAGCGGGAGTCAGGGAAGGCGCAGCCGCCATCACGGGGCCCGGCTTCCGCTGGACGAGGCCTGGGATGGGATGGGATGGAAATGGCCAGGTCGGGAGGGAAGGCCTCCTCTCCTTCAACACAGTTTAACGTGAAAACTTGATGACAGAAGCGGTGTCTCCGAAAAGAGGAGGCCGGCTTACCCTTCATTTAACCTTGGCTGCAGCCTCCACAGCCAGAGTCCGACCAGTCTCCCGGCGCTGCTGGCCGCCGGGGGCCGGAGCGAGGGCCGCCCCACCTGCCGGCAGACCCAGCTCCCTTCTCCCCAGCACAGCCTCGGGGTTTGGCTGGGGAGGGTCCGCTCTCTGGGGAAATCCTTCTCAGTTCAGATTCTCATCGCGCCGTCTGGGGCTCCTGTGTTTGGGGCCTCTTAGTCTTTTTCAGCTCGATAACCTGTTTTTGCCAGAGCTGACCCAGGGAGGTTTTCCTAGAGAAACGCTTATTGCTGGGAGGAAAGGGGATATTTAAACATAGTCATGTTACCCGGCTGGTGTGACTCCGTGGTTGAGCGTCGACCTATGAACCAGGAGGTCACGGTTCTATTCCCGGTCAGGACACATGCATGCCCGGATTTCGGGCTCCATCCCCAGTGTAGGGTATGTAGCAGGCAGCTGATCAATCATTCTCTCTCCCTTCCTCTCTGAAATCAATAACATTACATGTATTTTTAAAAAGTAGTTGTACAGGTGAGAGTTTAAATGCCCGTTTCACCGCTTGCTTCTCTGCAGCTCAGCTTCTACAAATGGCCATAATGCTTGGTGGGAAAGAAGGTGCTTGATGAACGTTAGTTCTCCTTTCTGCCCAAGGAGCCGCTCCTACACATGCACACACACACACGTGCACACACATGCACACACATGCACACGTGTGAGCATCCAGCCTGAAAAGGAGCAGCATGATGGGGAGAGACCCACAGGCCTGCTCACTGCATGTGCCAGAGAAGCTCCCTTTAAAATCGCTCTTCAACCACTCGCAGGCAAGAGGGGCCTTTTGCTACTGCATCTACAGGTGACGTGGACGGCAGAGGAGGGGGTGCCTGGCCCTCTCGGATCTTCCTCTGAGTGGCCGTGGCTTTTGGGCTGCAGGACCTCATTTTCAGAGTCCCAGTGTCCCGCAGGCCCGGGAACCTGGGGACCAGCGGTCCTCCCTCACGAGCATGAGGGAGAGACTGAGGCTGGAGAAGGTGGGAAGGGGGCAGTGTGGGTTCACATGTTCCCTGACGGATGGCACGGGATGGGGTCAGCCCCCTCCTCACACCCCGAAACCTCTTTCGTGGAGTTCTCCTTGTTTCTGGGCCTTGGCAAAGCCCCTCTGACAGGTGAGCCCCTTGGCGCCCGCGCTGTGGGTGCTGTGGGCACTGTGGGTGCTGTGGGTGTGGCCCTCTCGCTGGCACGGTGCTCCCCCTGCTTTGAGCCCCCCCTAACCAGGAGGCAGTTGTCGTTCTAATGCCCAGCTTCTCGTTGGCTTGTTTCCAGAGCAAATCATGGAGGAAGATAAAGAACATGGTGCACTGGTCTCCCTTCGTCATGTCCTTCAAGAAGAAGTACCCGTGGATCCAGCTGGCGGGACACGCAGGTAGGGGTCTCCGGGCTTCCCTGGGGGCCGCCCAGCTCGTGGGGGGTGCTTGGGGGTTGGGGTGAAAGTGACCCATATGGTTCTCTGAGACTCACGGTGGCAGCTGCAGCTGTGCCCTCGAGATGGGGCCCGAACGCTGCTCGTGGACGCACAGGGCATGCCATCCTCCCAGACACGCACCCCATCCTGATTCTTTCGGTCTCTTAGCAAAACAGAGCAAGTTGCAGGCCGCCATTTGTCACGGGGGCGGGAGGCTACGCCTGCCATCGAGCCCCTGCTGCTCCCATGGCCAGGGCCGCCACATCGTGGAGACGCGGCAGCTGCCGGAAAGAGGCCAAGGTGGGAGGTGGGTGGCATGCTGGGTACGGTGCCCGGGCCCCAGGCAGCCACGAGGCTCCAGTTTGCTCCTCAGTGACGGGAGGAAGGGCACCTGGACCCAAGTCCGGAGCCGCCCAGGCCACAGGGGGCCCTTTCCTGGCGCCATCCTCGGGGCATTCAGCGGCCATTCGTGGCCTGGCCTTCACCATCAGCACAGGGCCTGGCGTTTGTCTTTTACCCAAGCACAGGGGCTCAGCCAGGCTCGGGGAGGGATGCACTCCTAGATGCCCCCGAGGGCTGCTCAGCAGGAGCATGGCCGGGGCGAGCGTGGACCCCGCTCTCCGCCAGGCTGCTGTCCTGGCACAACCTGTCCCAGCGGGGTTTCCCCTGAGACCAGAGACGCCTTCGGTGCCCGAGAGGCAGGAGTGATGATGGGGGAGGGATGGGGATGGCGATAGAGAGAGAGGGTGAGTTTCGGCACTGACCGGCCACTGGCCCTGCCGCCCTCCAGCAGTGAGCACCGGTCCTCCGCCGCCAGGTGAAGCTTGGGGTCCAGGTGGCCATCCGTGTTGGGGGTCTGGGGCTGCACCCTCTGCTCTCCACATGCTTGGGCCACCGTGGAGACCCGCCCACCCTCAGCCCTGCACTTCGCAAGCCCCGGCGACCCTGAGGGGCAGGGGCCGGGGGCCGGGGGCGGTGGGCAGGCCCGGCGCTGAGGACCTCGCTCCGCAGGGAGTTTCAAGGCGGCTGCCAACGGCCGGATCCTGAAGAAGCACTGTGAGTCGGAGCAGCGCTGCCTGGACCGGCTGATGGCCGACGTGCTGCGGCCCTACGTGCCGGCCTACCACGGGGACGTGGTGAAGGACGGGGAGCGCTACAACCAGATGGACGACCTGCTGGCCGACTTCGACTCACCGTGCGTGATGGACTGCAAGATGGGCGTCAGGTGAGCCGGCTCCTCTGCGTACGCGCCAGGCCCCGGGGCGGATACCGGGACGGCATCCCGGTTCCAGAGGCTGGGCATCCGGGCCGCCCCTGAGGCCTCGCCTGGGTGGACCTGGGGGTCTGGTTGCACCCCATCCCCATCCCCGCCAGGTCCCATTACGTGCAGAGCGGCCAGGACCCTGGCTTTGACCCCGATGGCTCTCCCGCTCGGGTGAGCGAGGATGGGCAGGAGCACGAGCTGGTGAGGCCAGGCTTGGAGCCGCGTGTTCCCAGGGAGGGGCAGAGGCCAGTGCCCAACTGGTCCAGGGCTGCGGGGGTGGCAGGGGTGGCTTCCTGCGACATGAGCTTCGAGGGAGTTCTTCCCATCCCCCCACACCGACCCTGTGCCCATGAGCGAGGGGGCTGGTGAGCAGTCGGTTTGGCCAGGGAGACTTGTGCCGGCAGAGAGCGCCGTGGAGGAGGGGGTACCACTGGCCTCACCACGGACGGGCTGAGCGTGGCCCAGCTGGGCCCAGGGTGCTCCAGGCCCCGGTCCCCCACGTTGGCCTAAAGGGGTACTCGGGCCTGTGTGCAGCATTGGGACATCCCTCCTCCCGGAGACTCAGGCTCCCCTGATGTCTGCCAGGGACAGAGGCAGCAGAGGAGCTGCAGGGAGGAGGGAAAGGAGACTGGGCCAGGGAGCCTGGGTGCGAGGCGAGCAGAAGCGGAGGCCCCGAGACCCGCCCTCAGCCCTGGGCCCGGCGTGGCAACATGGTTTCCTCGTCCCTCCCGAGCCTGGACCGCTCCATCCCGCATCGCCGTGTGGCTCCCTCCTGCCGGGCCGGGGTGGAGGCTCAGCGTGGCCCTCAGCCTCCCGGTGGCCCGTGCGCTGTGACCGGAGGTCGCCTGCTGCAGGCCGGGCGGGCTGGCCGGACGCTGGCCCCTCCGCTCGCCGGGCAGAGCGGGCTGTGCGCAGCAGCTCGCGGATGGAGCTTGTTTGCTTTGGATGGTGTACGCGGTTTTAGTTCTTATGAAAGGAAACGGGGAAGGATGGGAGAGAGGGAGAGACGCACAGAGAGAAGCCGGGAGGCCTCGCACACCAGCTCCTCACTCTGAGTGCTGGGTCCTGAAGTCTGACCCGCAGGGGACGCTGTGCTGGGCTCCGTGGTGGGGACCCCCCGGCAGGGCAGGGGAAGTGCAGTCCCACGCTTTGCTCTCACACCGTCCCCGCCTCCCTGCTCTCTCAGACCCCCGCCAGCTGCCGCCCACAGCGGGGAGACATGTCCCATCCCTCCGGCCACCACTGGGCCCCTGCCCTTCCCCAGGGGCATTTCTGTCCCAGAAAGCGCCCCTCCCCTTCCTGGGGCACCAGGACGCGCCTGCTGACGGGGAAACCTAAGTAATCTGGCTGGTGTTCGTTCAGACCCGGCCAGAGAGAGTGCCCCCTGGGGAGGAGGCAGAGCCAGGCGGTACTGAAAGGCTGTGCCTCTCCGCCCCCTGGGCAGCCGCTGGGGACTCAGGCCCCTCTGCCCAGGGCTGCCCTGCGCCCATCTCCTGTGCTTCTGCCTGCTGTGCCCATGGGCTCTCAGAAGGGCCCAGAGTGGACAGTGAGGCTGCCCCACCCAGCGCCACCTTCCCTGCCTTAGGATGGGCCCTCTGTGCCGCTGAGTGCTGTGCTGAGTGCCCCTGGGTGCTGTGCTGGGTGCTCCCAGGGCCTCCCTGGGTCTGAGCTCTGACACGGGAGGTGAAGGGACCGCCAGGGCCACACAGCCCCGAAGCGGCACAGCCCTATTTGCCTGGTCTCCACCTGCGGATCCAGCCCGGCCCCCACCTGTGCTGGCCGAGGGGCCACTCCTGTGTCTGAGCCGGGACTCTGCCGTTTCCCTGTGTCGGTGCGGAGCCCTTGGCCTCATGCCAGCAGGCCCAGGCCCAGGCCCAGGGCACGGCTGTGCTTGGCAGAGGCGGAGGCAGGAGCCCAGCCATAGGGTGAGACCTGTCACCGAGCGGCGGTGGAAGGCAGAGCACGGAGCACAGTGGGCGCCTGCAGTGCCCTAGCCTAGAGGCGCCCAGAGGACCCGGTCCCACGTGGACCCACACTCACACTACTCCGGGGACCTCGCTCAGACTCGACCCTGCACATCTGTCTTGTGACCTGCCACTCAGGGTCAGAGCGTCTCCTGACATCAGGCCGGGGCCTGGGGTGGAGCCCAGCACCGTCTCCTGCGCCTCTGCCCTGCGTGGAGCTGCAGGTGGCTTTAGGGTGTCCCTGTTGGCTCTCCACCACCCACCCCCACCCGCCTTATGAGATGGAGGTGTGGCCTTCCGGTGGGCGGGGCAGGGGGCAGGCAGCAGGGCAGCGTGGGTCGCTCCCCGCCGGCCCCAGAGCCGCCTGCCCAGCGGTGCCTCCTGTGGGCAGCTCTGCCCGCCCCTCCCCTCTGGAGGGTGAGCAGCTCTGCCCAGACAGCGCACGGCCCTCTTTGGGAAAAGCCTGCGTGGAGGGTGTTCACAGCCGCTGCTTCCTGTTTGAGGAGCTCCTGGGGGCTCTTTGAGGAGTGGGCTGCCCTCCACCCGCCGGCCCCTGCGTGTATCCGGGACACATGGGGGAGCACCCGGCCCAGCCAGTCTGCACACACAGGCCCGGGGCTCCGAGCAAACGCAGCCGCCTTGCCTCGCAGCTCGGGTCACCTGCTGGCTCAGCACGCACTGCAGTGGGAGCATGTGTGGGTGCGGGCGCGGGCGCGGGCGCGGGCGCGGGCGCGAGCCTCAGCCAAGGCCGGCTCCTTACGCCTTCACTGCCTCCTGGAAGGTCACATGACCGGCCCAAGGTCACACCCAGGGATCTGGGTTTTTCTTAATCAGTTGATACAGTGGTTTCTGGGAAAGGGTCTTCAAAAGGCAGCATGAAATTGACATTCAGTCTGCTGGGCCATTCACCCGCAGCTTGGGGTGTGGTGGGGGGCGGGTATGGAGTGAGGCCCCAGGACAGAGGGGTGAGTGGGAGCCGTCAGTTGCCACAACAGGCTGGGTGTGGGCAGCTCCGGGGACAAAACTCCCCTCTCCTGGAAATCACGCTGCTCATTTCTGTCCAGTGAGGGGCCACTGGGTGAGGGGGGAGGGGCGTGTCCGTGGGGCAGGGAAGGGGTTCAGCCTCGGGCTGCTGGTCCTGTATTGTCCCAGCTGCTGTTCCCCCCAGCATCTAGGGGACCCCATGCCTTGGTCAGCCAGAGGTCCTGCCTGCCTGTGTGGAGAGCGGGACACTGAGCCGATCATTTGGACACATTGTCTCTGGCTCTCGGGCTGGGGCTCAGGCGTGAGGGGGCCGGCTGGGCTGAGGCCTGGTGGCCACGGGGCAGGCGGGGCTGGGGCGTCTCTGCAGCAGCAGAGCCACGGAGCCGACTCTCTGCTGTCCTGGCAGCTCCCTCCAGGCCGGTGGCCCCTTGGGAAGCCACCCCGGGCCTGACCGTGACTCGGGAGGGAGCCAGAGTTATCTGAGGCAGCGGCCGCCGGTCTGAGGGCCTGCCCAGCCCCTCAGGCTGCCCCAGAGCAGGGAGCCGGAGCCGGAGCTGGGGGGCGGGGCACAGCGGGCTCTGGGACCCACTGGCGGGGCGTCAGAAGCGTGCTCGGTGGAGGGGTCCCTGGCGGCTGAGCAGGGGCTGGGCCCTGGCGGAGGCTCTGACCACGGCCTCACCGGCTGCCCGCAGGACCTACCTGGAGGAGGAGCTCACCAAGGCGCGGAAGAAGCCCAGCCTCCGCAAGGACATGTACCAGAAGATGGTCGAGGTGGACCCCGAGGCCCCGACCGCCGAGGAGCACGCCCAGCGGGCCGTGACCAAGCCCCGGTACATGCAGTGGAGGGAGACCATCAGCTCCACGGCCACGCTCGGCTTCCGGATCGAGGGCATCAAGGTGAGGCCGCCGGTGCCGCTGCTTGGGCTCCGGGCAGAGAGGGAGGAGGGCTGTGCTCCCGCCCCGCCCGGGTCTCAGCGCCTGCCGGGGCCCGGCTCCTCCGCACAGGCCGGGTGGGCAGCCCGGGCGGACCTGTAGAGAAATGGTCTGCTCCTCAGGCCGGGGATCGGGGGCCGGGGGGAGGGGGCGTGAAGGGGATGGGCTTGGAGCAGCTGTGGCTCTAGTTCTGCCCGGATTGAGTCCCTGCTGAGGACTCTGCCAGGAGCCCTGACCATCCTGAGCCCTGAGAACCCACCAGGAGGCGGGTTACAGGAGGCAGGGAGGGGCGGGGCAGGGGGAGATGGCCCCACTGCCCAGGCCCGGGATCGGGGACTGGAGTGAGCTGCGGGCCTGGGAGGAGCACAGGGCCGGCGCCTCCGACATCCAGGCCGGGAGCCGCTGCGCCTCCGTGCCTCCCGGGAGCTCTGCGGAGGCTGCACGGAGCCCCCCAACGTCAGGGCCGCCCTCTCCAGTCTCCCCAAAGGGTCTCAGAGGCTCTCCTTCTGCCCCGCCCCCCTTGCTGCGGGGCTTGAAGCGGGAGCTCAGTCAGCCCACCGCTGCGAGGGGTGGCCCCAGGGGTCTCGGGCAGCCAGCCCGGAGCAGAGGGTGGTCCCTGCAGGGTTCCTGGTGTCTGTTGTCTGTTCACTCACTCCCCCACGGCCCGGCTGTAGAGGCCCTCACCTGCCTCTGTCTGGATGTTCTGTCCTCTCACCTGCTGGGGGGGCGGGGGTAGGGCCCGCAATGACTCGGGAAATCCAGGAGGAATGGAGCGGGCTTGGGGCGGGAGCGCCGCTCTCCTGCCTGGCGAGGGGGTGCCTCTGGACAGCAGGGCCCGCCTGGTGCTGGGGCGCGGGGGCCAGGCCGGAAGGGAAGCCAAGGCCTGTCCATCCCCCAGCTCCTGCTGCTCCCACCGCCTCACCCCGACATTCTTGGTCCAAGTGGCCCTCCTCCTCTGAGCCTCCTGATGTCCTTCACTCGACCTGGGATGCTGCCCCCCCTCAGCGCCCAGGACGGGCTGCCCTGCTTTGCCGCCTGGGCACCACCGAGTGCGAGGTCATGCGGGCACCAGCCTGCATGTGAACCCTCGCTGTCCGGGGGCCGGCCTGGCAGGAGCGGCTTCCCCGCACCCCTGGGTGCCTGCCCCCCGGGCCCTGCTGAGCCTCCGGGTCCTCCTCCCCAGAAAGAAGACGGTTCCGTGAACCGGGACTTCAAGAAGACCAAGACGCAGGAGCAGGTCACCGAGGCCTTCAGAGAGTTCACCAAGGGGAACCCTAACATCCTGGTGAGTCGGGCGCCGGGAGGGCGTGGCAGGGCTCGGCAGGCCGCGGTGCCGTCTGCAGGGACGGCGCCCACCCAGCCCTGGCCACGCTGCTGCCAGGAAGGCGAGAGGAAGGCGCAGCAGCTGCCAGCCCCCTCCTGCGGCCAGAGGGGCGCTCACTCTTCCCTCGCTGCCACCTCGCGGCTCCCAGCAGCGTCCTCCTCCTGTAAGAGCTCCTCTCCGCTGGCTCTCCTTAGCTGCTGAGCAGCACTCATCCGCCCCCGCGGCGGCCCCTGGAGCGGGTGGATGTTCTTGTCCCCATTCCACAGAGGAGGAAACAGAGGTCAGGGTCACACAGCCAGGACAGGGCGGGGGCCAGGATTCACCCGAGGGGCTGGCAGCCTGCTGGCCCTGCACCCGGTCTCCCAGGCTGGGAGGCTGAGCAAGGGACGTGGGTCGGAGGGGTGGAAGGGGGTGGGGAGTCACAGCCCCTCCCCGGGAAGAGCCTGCCAGTGTCTGAGCCTGGAGGGGCGAGTGGCTGAAGCTCATGACCCAGTGACCTCCCTGACAGATGCTCTGACCATTGGGATCAGGACCCCTCCTCTCCCCTCAAAAGCAGGGTGTCATGCCTCTGCACCCTGAGGCTGGGAGCCTGTGACAGTCTGACACGCAGACACACGGGCTGGGAGCCTGTGACAGTCCGACACGCAGGCACACGGGCTGGGCCCTGAGAGGCGCCTGTTAGCAGTGCTGCCGAGCAGGGAGGCTGGGCAGACACCTTTTCTCCAAGGAGACTCAGCGCCAGTTGGGATTGGGAACGCTCCCCCCCTTGCCTTCCACCCGGGAGCCTTCCTTCGGCCCTGTGAGTGCCCAGGCTCCAGCCATGGGGCACGCACCCCGCCCTTCCAGGGCAGAGCAGCTCCGAGGCTGCGTCCTGGGCCCTGAGGGAGGGCTGTGCTGGGGCCGAGCCGGGCTGGCCTGCCCGGCGGGCGGCACCAAGGGCCGTGTGCGCCTGTGTGGCGGGCTTCCCCCATGTCCCCAGGGGAGGCACAACCCCCAGGGCCACACCGTCAGCCCTGTTTGTCGAGCTCCATGGAGAGGCCCCTGGAGAGAGATGTGTGGCTCTCCGCTCGCTCTGCCCTTTCATAAGTCAGGGCACTGACGTTTGTGTCAGGGCGACGCCATGGCAACGGGCTCCCAGGGTACTGCCCGCCTCTGCACTGCCTTCCAGAGTCACCTGAGCCCCAGTGGGCTGCCCGGCCTCGGGCTGTGCTCCCTGCTCCCGCCACGGCCCACGAGCCCTGCGGCCTGGAGAGCGGCCAGAGCCCAGCCTCCCTCCCCCGCCTGCTCTGGGCCTCAGATGCTTACATTACCTCGTCTCCCTCCCCCTGACACGCAGGGACCCTAATGGGCTTAAAATCCAGCCTCAGCCCCAAGTGTTCAAAAACCCGTCATCTTTCTCTCCCCAGATCGCCTACCGGGACCGGCTGAAGGACATTCGGGCCACCCTGGAGGTGTCACCCTTCTTCAAGGGCCACGAGGTGGGTATGGGCCGTCGCCGCCCTGGGCAGAGCTGGCTCTGGTGGCCGGCCATGACCGGGCTGGGTGTGAGCCCGCCTCTCCACAAACAGATCTGCCTGCCCCACAAGCCAAGGGGTGTTCTCAGGGTGACAGAGGCCCCCCGGCGGCCCGGTTCACGCAGGGACCGCGTCACCCACTCTGCCAGGAGCTGGGGTGACCCCTCGGGACTGCCCTGCCTTCTCCCTCCAGCCACTCCGGGTGCTGTGGCGGGACTTCCGTCCCACACGCCCGAGGGTCTCGGCAGCAGCTCTCTGAGCTGCTAAACAGCCGAGTAACCGTCACCCGAGACCCCCGGTGCCGAGTGTGGCATCTCCCATGTTGGGGAGTCAAGGTCTAGGAGGGGAAGGGTGAGCCCCAAGTCTTAGCTGTGGTCTGAAACAGTGGAAAGTGTGCCTGCTGGAGCTGGTGGGGGGAGGGGGGAGGAGGAGAGCGGGGAGAGAATCTCCCATCAGTACTTCCTCCTGCCACTGCCCACACTGGTGGCTGCTGTTCTGGAATCAGGTGTCCTCTGCCCCTCATGGCCTCTCCTCGGGCTCTGTAACCCGGGCGAGACTGCGGGCAGTGTTGCCGGCTCTGGACCTCACCTGGGCGACCTCTCCAGTTCCATCTGGTTTCCGGGTGCCCAGGAGGCAGGTTGCAGCGGGAGGGCGGGCAGGCGGGCTCTGCGCCCCTCACCGCCCTGCTCGCTGCAGGTCATTGGCAGCTCGCTCCTCTTCATCCACGACAAGAAGGAGCAGGCCAAGGTGTGGATGATCGACTTCGGGAAGACCACGCCCCTGCCCGAGGGCCAGACCCTGAAGCACGACGTCCCCTGGCAGGAGGGGAACCGCGAGGACGGCTACCTCTCGGGCCTCAACAACCTCATCGACATCCTGACGGAGATGTGCCCGGGCCCCAGCGCCGCAGTGGCCTGAGCCGCCCGGCCCGCCTCCCCGCGCCCTGGCCCCCTCCTCTCCTCTCCTCCCTGCTCCTCCTGAACTTCCTTTCACGTCCGCCTGGGTGCCAGCCAGACTGACCCTCCCAACTGCACTACAAGACACTTTGTAGAAGAGGAGACAAGCTTTCTCGTTCTTTCCCTAACGGAAGGCTTTGGCTGGGCCTCCATTTCTCTCCGTCAGCAGCATCTCCTCCTAGAGGAGCAGGGTCCACGCCAGGCGCCGCGCCCGCTGCCCACGGGCAGGTCAGCGGGCTCAGTTGGGCTTCCATCTGGCTGGAGGCTCAGGCTGCCCTGGGGTGCGCGCCTCTGGGCGGGCGACCTGTGGGCGCTTGCTGTCCCCTGGTGGCCAGTGCCATTAGTGCCGCTGCCCAGCATGGCCTGTCTCTGCCCATCCTCCTGGCCTGCAGCGGCTGTAAGAGCCCTGTTTCATGGTTGCCTGGCCCCCGCTTTCTTCTTGTCGGGGCACAGAACCACTGGGAATGCGTGTTGCCCTGAGGAGGGCACCCTCCGATGAGCAGCGGGGGGTCCAGGACGTTGGGGCCTTCATGGTCTCTGTGGCCTGTGAGGCCTGGGGGCCAGGAGCAGTGCGCCCCCTGGTGTTGCCTCCCAGTTCTTCCTGCCCGTGAACTCAGAGCTTCCTGCCGCCCACCAGAGCCGCCTGTGCCTCCCACCGCCCCCTTGGCCTGTGTGCCAAGGCCAGGCAACCCCGGGAGACAGACCTGCAGAGGCCACGCCTCGCCCTCACTGCCCCCGCCTCCCGGGGCACTCGGTGGCCCTGCCGGCACGCTGGGGTTCCTTTGTGAGGCCCCAGCCCCTGCAGTTAATGTCAGGGCTTCCGGCCAGCCCTGGGCAGGGCAGAAGCAGCAGGAAGCCGGCTCCTGGCATCTGTTTTCCCCTGAAATCAGTCCTCCGTCCCGAAGGGCTGAGCCCTGCACTTCCCGCGTGGCGGGCAGCTTCCGGGGCACTGTGGGCCGGGTGTGCCCGCCTCCTCCTGGAGTCCCGGGCGCGTGGAGGCTGTGAGGACCAGCTGTGAGCCTTATGCCAACTGTAAAGCGAGTGAGTTTAGAGCGCCGAGAAGGATGTACAATCTGCATGACTTTTGAAGGCAGACTCCCGGCCGTGGCAGGTAGAGCGGTGCCCCAGGTCCTCGCCTTGTTGGAGGAGAGTTGGGGACCAGGCCAGCACCCCTGGGGCCAGCTCCCCCACGGAGCGCTGCTTCGGGGACACGTGGAGACCGTGTGTGTGTGCCCAGGTGTGTGTGCCTGGAGGGACCAGTCCAGAGGAGGGCTCCCTGTCACCCGGGGACCTGTCAGCTCGCCCACATGACACGGTTCCCCTTCACGCGGGTTAGTGACTCGAGGATGTCACCGTTCAGATTTTTAAAAAGGAAATCATTTTTCAGCCTCCTGGCTCTTGTTCAAAGCAGTGGTGAGCTCCCTGTGGCCGGCCGGCTCGAGGGCGCCCCCCGCCCCACAGCCTGTGACGGCACGTGACCCGGAGGCTGAGCCCTGCCGGCTTCACGTGGGCCGGGGGCCTGGGCCGTGGCTGGGGGGGGGGGGGGGAAGGGCCCTCACCAAGGTCGCCTCGGGGGCTCTGGCCGTGAGCTGGCCGGCAGCGGCCTCCTGTCCTTGAGGAGTCGCTGTCACGCAGATTCACACTCGGAATAAGCACCTGGACCAGCTCCCTCCCCCCAACAACAAGCGAGCACTTTAGCGCAGACACAGAGCTACCGGGCAGGAGGCTGTCTGACAGGCAGGGCTCCTCGCAGCCCTTGGCTGTGTCACATTTACGTGTGAGGGTGGCGGAAGTGGCATCTTTGTAGGGCTCTTCCTCCGGGCGCAGGGTTTGTATTCACTGTGTAGCTCCCTCCTCTCGCCCTGTTTCCCCTTTGACCTGCCACCTCCATGCGCGGACCCTGGAGTGAATCTTCCCGCAGCTCTCCCAGGCTGTCTGAAGGGCCTTCCCCATCCTCCCTGCCTGTCCTGCCCTCTCCCCCCACATTCTTGGGGTTCAGTAGTGCTTGGCCTTCGAGGAAGGTTTCCTTAACTGCTCGGCCCGGACTTGCCTTGAGAGTCGTGTAAGAAGTTGTAAGTTATATTTATTTTGTTGTTGTTGTTAATTGCACAAAACACTAAGACTGAGAGGCTGGATTCTGTGTCTCCTCTAAGCTCTGTTTCCTTTCTGAACCTCCTTTCCTGCTGGGGGGGGCCGGGATGCAGCCCCTCCCCCACTCTCACGTCATTAGCTGTATTTAGCCTTGAGTTCCTCTGCATGTACCCGGTCAGCCCTTGTGTGTACATAACCCGGCCCTTCTCCGAAGGAGCAGATACCACCCGAGCCAGTGCCTTTTCTCTGGAGGGGACGCCCCGAGGGGCCTCCTGCCCTCCGCACCCCGCTCCCCGTATCACCGCGGAGAAAACTGACCGGTTACCCCCACACGTGCCTGTCAGACAGGCTGCAGCCGCTCTGCACCTTCCTAATAAAGACCTGGAACCACGATGCTGTCTGCGGTGTGTCCTTCCCCAGCCCTGGCCGGGGGTGGGGGAGAAGGGGGGCCGGGGGGCCTGGGAATGGGAGGGTGGAGTCGGGCTGTGATGACCCCGGGGGAGAGGGTCTGATTGAATAACGTTTTAATCTGCAAAGGACTTAAAACACGCTTCAAAGCTCGTCTTTTCTGCTCTTGCACAAAACCCGCGAAGCCCAGGCCCCTGACCAGCCACAAGCAGCGCTTCTGCCAGCATTGTCCCAGGCTGGGAGCCCCTACAGCCTTGGGGGGCTCACACCTGTAGTCTTCTTTTTAAAAAATACTGATTTCAGAGAGGAAAGGAGGCGGGGGGAGAGAGAGAAACATCAATGATGAGAGAGAATCATTGATTGGCTGCCTCCTGCATGCCCCCTACTTGAGACTGAGCCTGCAACCTGGGCACGTGCCCTGACTGGGAATCAGGCCGTGACCTCCTGGTTCATGGGCTGACGCCCAACCACTGAGCCACGCTCCATGAACAAGGCTGTGTCATCTCCATTTTACAGATGGGGAAACTGAGGCTGTAAAAGATCAAATACCTTGACCTGGGGAGTAAGTGGGAAGCAGAGATTCGAATCCAGAAATTGCCTGGTTTCTAAGCCGATTCTGTCTTCCTATCTGGGAGTTGGGGGGCAGGGACACAGGGCTTGTGTTCTCTTGGCCCAGGACCCGGGGGTGGGGCCGAGCTCTGGCCGGCCAGACCCTCAGTCAGCCTGGGAGTGTGTGTGAGTGTGTGTGTGTGAGTGTGTGTGTATGTGTGTGTGTGTGTGTGTGTGTGTGGTAGTGGTGGGAGGGGGGGGCCTGAACCTGTGTGTCCCAGGCCTCTGTCCCCTCAGCCCCGGGACACACTCCCAGTCACTGCCGCCCCTCCCACACCCGCCCAGGCAGCCACAGAGCCAAGGTCACCTGCCACTCACCTGGCTCCTGCCCTTCCCCAGAAAGACCCAGTGTGCCAGGTCCGAGCTGCAAACCCTGAGCGACAGGCGACTGATGACTGACACGTGTCCTGTGAAGGAGAGGCTGAGGGACTGCTTGGCCATAGCCACCGAGCAGCCCTGTTCGCCTGTCTCCTTAGGCCTTTATTGTCACAACAGCTCGAACTAAAATTGTCCCGGACACTGCCAGCAGGGCAAGCAGCCTTGAGAAAGCGCCTGCATCTGCAGGGTCTTTAGACAGGACGTTCTGAAGGCTAAACACAGAGATTCTAGCAAAACACGGGCAGCATGGACCTCTTTGGAAAGTCAAGGCCGGGCTGCCGCCTTCAGCCTGGTCCCCCAAAGGGGCCCCGACCTTTCGGAGATTCCTCCTTAACAGACCTTCCAACCAAGTCCCGTGCCCCGCCCCCTCCCCCCCCCCCCCCCAGCGCATCCCAGTTTCCCAGTTCTCACAAACACCCAGGAACCGCAGGCGTGTCTCTCCTGCCAGCCGGCCTGCTCCTGGCACTCGGTGGCCCCTGCTCAGCCTGAGGGCACCTTCTTCAGAGACGAGCGGAGGGAACAGCAGATGACCCGTGGGGGGGGCGGGGGGCAGGGGTCACTCTCGGCAGATGTCAGGAGTGGCCGGGTTTTGGTAAAAGCAAAAAATAAAGTCTGTAGCATGCTGACAGCAAGGGCAACAAGAAGGGCAGTGCCTCCCTGAGGGGGTGCCAGTCTCAGCCGGTTGGGCTGCCCTGAAGACACCCCTGGCCGGGCGGCTGGACACAGACAGGCGTCTGTCCTTCTGGCGGCTGGAGGCCAAGGTCAAGCTCTGCAGGGTCTGGCCTCTGGGGAGCCCCTCTTCTCAGTGTGTGTGTCTGTGTCTCTGTGTGTGTGAGAGAGAGGCGGGGGGAGGGGGAGGACTCTGGCATCCCTTCCTCACTGGGGCCCCATCATGATGGCCTCACTTGACCTTTCTCCTCACCAGCCTCTTCTCCAACACCAGCGCATGGGGTTAGGGATTAAGGGGGTGGGGGGATGTGGGGGCACAGGCGTTCAGCCACAGCATCCCCCTCCCCACCGCCTTGCTAGCTAACTTCACGCACTGTCTCCAACTCCAGCTTCCCCTGTACCACCCACACTTGTGAGTGAAGCGGGTGAGGGGAGGGGCAGGGGGAGGGACACCATGCTCATCTCTGGTTTTCGATGTGGGGTCGTGTATCTGGGTGGTTTTAAAAATTAGTTTCTGCACATCACGGACAGACCTTACCAGGCTGAGCCAATGTGCTCGCCAGCAGCCCTGCGTTATTTCCGCGGGGAAACACCCAGTGCCAG
>JAAGEH010000186.1:427632-462741 GCA_011751065.1 Lasiurus cinereus | reverse complement strand
TGGCTACTCACTGGCCAGGATGACCATGTCCATGCCCCAGAAGATGCTCATGATCCAGCCCACCATGACGATGGCCGTGAGGATCTGGATGAGGGCGGCCGCGATGTTCAGCCAGAAGACGCAGCACACGTGCCTGTCCGGGAGGTCGGTGCGGGCCCCGCACAGCACAGCGAAGGCCGAGACAAACGTCCCTGTGAAGCCGAGGGGACAGCGAGTTAGGGTGCAGGAGATGCCGCGCATGCTCCTCGCTGCCCGGACGCTGCCTGCCCTGCGGGAGCCTGGAGAGAAGCAGCCTGTGTCCAGCCCCTTCTCCCTCAGACCAGGCGCTCCCCCTGTCCCCACAGGGAGAGGCCAGGGCAGCCCCTGGAGGAGGCCCTGCATGGGGTGCCGCGGGCCTTGGGGGACACGGAGGGCAAGTCCCTGCCATTGGGAGCAGGACAGGGTGCCGTGGGAGCAGGAGTAATGGCATAGGAACGGGGGGCGCTGCTCAGGGCACCTGTGGGGGCTCTGAATGCCTGGAGAGGGGCTTGCCCAGTCTGCCGGGCACTGAGCTCTGACCGTTTGGAGCAGGAGAGTGACACCCTGGGAGCAGGCACCTAAGATAGGAAACCTGTCAGCAGAGTGCTGGTGGACTGAAGTGTCTGGGAAAGATGGACTCAGAGAAGGCGCAGCTGAGGAAGGCTGGCGCAGGGACTGCGGGCTCCTGGAGGACAGGACACAGGACCGTGGGCTCCTGGGAAAGTGTGCGCCACGCCCTCGGCCTTGGCCAGGCATCACACAGATGAGCTGAACATGCACAGACACAGTTAGAAAAGAGAACCCTGCCTTCCAGTGTGGCTCCTGGCTGAGCACTGACCCAGGAACCGGAGGCCACTGGTTCTATTCCCTTCAGGCACAGGCCTGGGTGTGGGCTGATCCCCGTAGGGGGCGGGCAGGAGGCAGCTGACAGATGATGTTTCTCTACCTCTCTCACCGCCCCTCTCTAAAGACTGATTGCAAAGAGTTTTTAAAGAGAACAGTACCAAAGTGGAAGGGGGCAGGAGAGGAGCAAGAGCACATGGGGTCTCAAGTACAGAAGCACAGACGCTGCTACCCGCTCAGCTACAGTCCCTGCCCTCAGCCAGCATGCCCTGGACTCTCCCAACCCTGGAGGTGGCCATTGGTACCCCATTCTACAGATGGGGACCGATTCCAAACCTGGAGGCGGCCATTGGCACCCCATCCTACAGATGGGGGACCCAACCCGGAGAGGCTGAATGCCTTGCCCACAGGGCACAGCCCCATTCAGACCCAGACCTGCTTGGTGTAGCGCCTGCACTCTCCTGGGTCGGGGGCTGCCTCTGTACATTGAAAACCAGGGAAGCTGGGTGGCTGCCCTGGGACACAGGAGGGTGGTTCCTCGAAAAATGTAAACCAGGTACATTCCCCAGGAACTGAAAACAGTGTCTCACATCGCATCTGTACACCCTTGCTCACCGCATTATTCACAACAGCTACAACATGGAGGTGGCCCCGTTGTCCATAGAGGGATGGATGGATAAGTAAAATGTGGTAGAGACATCCATGGAATAGAATGCAGCCTTTTTTAAAAGGAAGGAAATTCTGTCACTTCCCAACCCCAACCCGATACAAAGAGGAGGAATCTGCAGATCTCTCTGTAGTTCCTGCTGGGTGGCCCCAGGCAGTGGCTGAGTTTGCATCTCCTTGGAGATCCAAGAGCTGGTGTACCCAGTGGTCAGTGTGAGACCATATCAGATTACAACTTTTTAAAAATATATATATTTTATTGATTTTTTACAGAGAGGAAGGGAGAGAGATAGAAAGTCAGAAACATCGATGAGAGAGAGACATCAATCAGCTGCCTCCTGCACGCCCCACAGTGGAGATGTTCCCGCAAGCAAGGTACATGCCCCCAACCGGAATAGAACCTGGGACCTTTCAGTCCGCAAGCCGACACTCTATCCACTGAGCCAAACCAGTCTTGGCAGATTACAACTTTTTACATCCATAAGGATGTCTCCTGAACAGCAGCTCTCCCACTATAGACACAGCTGGTAACCATAACCAATTGGCCTGAAGGTCAATTCCTTCAAGTGATACCAACAGCAATCAAGATTTAACTATAACAAGACTGTGCACACAGCCCACAGAGAGGTGCACCAAGAACTGGGGACTGGGGGGGCTGAGCGCTGGACCCTATCTATAGGACACCTAGAACACAAGGCCACTCTATCAATTCAAGGAAACATAGTAGCTACCCAATACATAGAAACAAACACGGGGAAGCAGCCAAAATGCAGAGACAAAGAAACATGTCATAATAGAAAGAAATACTATAGATAAAAGCAAAATACTAGATATAGAGTTCAAAACCACAGTTATAAGGTTACCCAAGAACCTTCTAGAAACCTCCAAGGAACTTAGTGAGAAGGCCAAAAAAAGAGGAAAAAGACCAGTAAGAAATTAAGCATACACTGACTAAAATAAAGAATAATATAGAGAGATTCAACAGTAGAGGATTCCAAAAATCAAGTCAAAGATTTGAAATATGAAGAAGCAAAAAACACTCAACTGGAAAAGAAAAAAGAATCCAAAAATATGAAGATAGTGTAAGGAGCCTCTGGGACAACTTCAAGTGTATCAACATCAGAATTATAGGCGTGCCAGAAAAAGAGAGAAAGCAAGATACTGAAAACCTATTTGAAGAAATAATGACTGAAAACTTCCCCCACCTGGTGAAAGAAATAGATTTACACGTCCAGGAAGCACACAGAACCCCAAACAAAAGGAATCCAAAGAGGACCACACCAAGACACATCATAATTAAAATGCCAAGGGCAAAAGACAAAGAGAGAATCTTAAAAGCAGCAAGAGAAAAACTGTTACCTACAAGGGAGTACCCATATGGCTGTCAGCTGATTTCTCAACAGAAACTATGCAGAAATTGGCAAGAAATATACAAAGTGATGAATAGCAAGACCGTACAACTAAGATTATTCTACCCAGCAAAGCTCTGATATAGAATTGAAGGTTAAAGAGCTTCACAGATAAGAAAAAGCTAAAGGAATTCATTATCACCAGTATTATATTAAATGCTGAAGGGTATGGTATATAATAAAGAGGTAATATGCAAATTGACCATCACACCTTCAAAGATGGCTGCCTATGACCAGGACAGCAGAGGGTTAGTGAGGGATGACCAAATGACTGAACAAGCAGGCTGCATAGGATGACCAAGCCTTGGGGCCCGGGGGGCAGTTGGGGGCAACCAGGCTGGCAGGGGGGCAACCAGGCTGGTAGAGAGGGGCAGTTGGGGGCGTCTAGGTTGGCAGGGGTGGCAGTAAGGGGTGACCAGGCCAGAGGGGAGGGGAGGCAGTTAGGGGAAAGCCAGGCAGGCAAGCAGGAAAGCGATTATGAGCTAGCAGTTCAGGATTGTGAGAGGGATGTCTGACTGCTGGTTTAGGCCCGATCCGCGGGGTCCTGGATTAGAGAGGGTGCAGGCTGGGCTAAGGGGACACCCCCTCCACACACAAACTTTGTACACCGGGCCTCTAGTTCTTTAAAAAGAGGAAGAAGGAGAAAAAGGTAAAGATAAAAAATTATGAACAATAAAGTAACAACAAATACTTATCTACCAAGTGAGTCTAAAATCAAATGAATAAAAAATCTGATGAACAGAACAAATTGGTGAATGTAATAGGAACAGAGGCATGGAAAGGGCGCTGATTGACAATTCTTGGGGTGCGGGGAGGAGGTATGGGGAGGTGCGGGAAGAGAGTGGACAAAGATCTTACACCTATGGACCAGGACAGTGGAGGGCGAGGGCCTGGGATGGGATGGGAACCGGGGGGAGGGGAGCTATGGGGAACAAAGAGGGACATCTGTAGTCATCTGAACAATAAAGATTTAAAATAATGGTAATAATTTTAGCACATGGTCTTATAGAGGTATTACATATTTAAATAAGTAAAAAGCCCTTCCGAACAGCGATGTTTGTTCTCATTCACCAGCACCCACAGGCGCCTGTGCCGGCCCCGGGAATGGAGTCCACGTGGGCGGTGGGGCTGGGCCCACCCCGACCCCTAACCTCACCCCTAACCTCACCCCAGCCAGGAGCCCACTCTGGAGGGAACACTGGCCACAAAGGAGCCGTGAGGAAAACTCCACGGGAAGGTGGGGGATGGGGCGAGGTCTGGAAAGCTGGTGAAGGGCCGGGGAAGGAGGGCGAAGGGCATCGCAGCAACAACCCGCGAGAACGCCCCGGAGCTCAGGGTGCAGGGACTGCGTGCAGGGCTGCTGGACGCGGAGGGGAACTAGGCCAGCTCAGACTTCGGTCTAAAAAACATGAAGAACGAGGCTGAGGTGGGCAGAGGTCAGACGGGCGTGGGACCCACGTGCCAGCCTTCCTCTTCAGGCCGCTGGTAGCCCTGGGAAGGGTTTTGATGGAACGATGCAACCAGGGCTGAGTTTCAGAACCAGCCCCAATGCCCTGTGGCCCCGAAGGGGTTGTGCCCCCAAGGTGCAGTGGCCCCCAAGGCGCTGTGGCCCCCAAGAGGAAAAAGGGAGCAGGGGGGAAGGGGTGAGGAAGGCTGGGAGGAGGGACGCAACAGAAATCCCAGCGGGAGGGGCGGGGGGGGAGACAGTGGGAAGCACCCATGGAGGGAGCGGAGGTCCTGTCCCCAGGATCAGCGGCCAGCTGTGTGACGGGGAAGGAGGGGCCAGGGCACAGGGTGAGGGGCAGCCATAACCAGGCGGGAAAGCCGAGAGGCGTGTCCACCGGCTGAGGAGAGCAGGGACAGGGATGGGGACTGCAGTGAATGAGGTCACCCCAGGAGGGCATGGAATGCCAGGAAAGACCTGAGGGACATGGAGCTCTTAGGTGAGTGCAGAAAGTGACCCCAAAGGGACGGAGGGGACCAGCCAGGGCGGTGAGGGAAGCGTCCAGATGCGGGAGGGGAGTCGGTGCGGGGTCACCTGCTGCAGAGATGGGAGGGACCTGCAGAGGCTGAGAGAAGGAATGGGGGACGGGAGTAGGCTGTCAGAGGTCAGGGCGAGAATGAGGAGTGCATTGCAGGGTGTGGCCACGCCGTCCCAGTCCCGGAGAAACCAGCGTGTTCACCTGCGGGGAGAAGCTGCCGGGCAGGGGTGACAATGTGATGGACAGGGCGCCGTGGGTGTCGGGGTCTTGATGAGATGAGACGGTGAGGGGCGGGGAGCTGCAGCAGTTTTGCGGCCTGTTTGTGCATCAGAAACCTCAGGCTGGGTGTTCTTAACGCAGGTTCCAGGCCCACCCAGGCCTGGGACTGCCTGTTTAAGAATAAAACATTCCCGAGCCCATCCTAACATGCAGTCGGTTCACAAACCCCATGGAAGACAGAACAGGAGACCACCGCCCTGGGGAAGGAGCCCCCTCCGCAAGGCCGGAGCAGCGAGCACCCGAGGGGGCAGGTGGCATGCAGGCACGGGCACAGGAGAGAACGAGAGGTCGTGGGCTCCACTGGGGCTGCGACAGGGCACCCCAGCTCCCCAGAGGCTCCTGGAGGATAGCCCCGACCCAGGGCATCCTTCCCAGTGAGCGGGTAAAGCGGCTCCCGCCCAGGGCGGCTGGGACTCCCGGCAGAGATGGGGGCTGGGGGAGGAGAGGAAAGGCGAGCCGGTGGACGCTGTGGGTTCTTGTTTGGCAGCGGGACATGGTCCAGACTCCAGAGACCTGGCAGAGCCCCTGCGCCGTTAGGGGACCACATGGCAGTGGTAAAGGAGGCGGCTCAGCTCCATGCGAGGCACCCAGCCTCCTGGAGGGCCAGGGAGGACGGAGGAAGGCGGAGGGGGGCCGGGAGCAGCTCACACACAGATGCTCCCTGTCTGGCTGGGGCTCCCACAGGCCCCACAGGCAGGCTTGCTCCTCTGGTCTGTGCCCTGAGGTCAGTGCCCCGCAGTCTATGCCCTCTGGTCTGGGCCCTCCAGTCTGTGCCCTGCGGTCAGTGCCCTATGGTCTATGCCCTGTGGTTGGTGCCCTGTGGGTGCCTGTGTGCTGCTGGGCACAGGGTCAGCTCGATGGCATGCTGCACGCAGGGCTGATGCCGCTGCTGGGGCCACAGGGACCCCCCACACACACCTTGCAGGAGGGCCTGTGCCTTTATTTGGAAGTCACCCCCTCAAATGGGCTTCACTCACAGGGATCTGCTAGCTCCCATACCTGGTGTAGTCCCACCTCTCCAGCGCGGGCGCCCAGTGGGCAACCGCCCCACGACGTGTGTGGCTCTGTGTTGTCACACCAGGAACAGGTTTGCATGTTACCCCCTTGCATCCCAGGAACCGGGCACGGCCTGAAACATGCAGGCCTCGGGAGGGTTTAAAACTAACAGATGGCCACGGAGGTGTCCACAAGGCACTCGCGGGACCAGCCGTGTCTGTGGGCTAGTGCTCTTTCTCTGCCCTCCTGTCCTGTCTCGGGTGTGAGGCGGTTGACCTTGAGGGGACTGTGTGCCCTTGGGGACAAGCCCGGGCGGTTGGCTTCCTTTGTAAGCACGTCTCCACCAGGTCCCCACAGTCCCCTGCCCTCGCCCTCCCTCCCTCCCTCCCGGGGCTGCACGCAGCAGCACAGAAGCGCGGCCCACAAGGACGCTCTTCGCCGAGAAGCTGGTTCCACAGCCATGGATGTGGGCTCCCCTGCCTGGCCCTGCAGAGGAGGCGCGGCTGAGTCCCATGAGACGGCACACTGGCTGCTTCAGAAAGGCGACCTGGTACAGGTACGTGGCCCCACGGCCTGAAGCCCTACTGGGTGCTGCAGCCACGGCCCCTCGGGTGCCCCCTGGGGATGGCTCCTTGTTCTGTTGTGGGATTGGCACCGGCAGAACCCAGTCCAGGAGGCTGGGCTGGGCGGCCCTCCGCATCGGAAGGTGAGCTGAGCTGGCTCCTGGAGGCTGTGCATCCAGGAAGTCTGGGCCTGGGAAGGGGACAGAAAGGGCCGGAAGAGGCCAGCCCTCCCGGCGGTGTGACAGGAGGAGCTGTGTGAGCAGCATGAGCACTCCATGTCCCAGACGGACCCCACCCCCAAGTGGACACGAACAGACCACAGACCAGGGAAAAGCTCCCCAAAGAGTTTGGGCACAAGATCCCATCCTCTTCCCCACAGGAAAATGTCAGACACATTTCAGACGTGTGAGCCATCGGTCCACACAGAAACACCTCAAAGTGCGCGCCATTCCTGCCTGAAATGCGGACTGTTTTCCGCACCCACCTCAGCACGTGAACCGCCACTCCCCCCACGCTGTCAGCACGTGAGCCTGCAGGACCCCCCCACACACACTGTCAGCACGTGAGCCACTACCCCCGCCCCCCACCACACTGTCAACACATGAGCTGCTACCTCTCCTCCACGCTGTCAGCACATGAGCCCACAGGAACCCCATCCCCGCCCACACACTGTCAGCACGTGAGCCTGCAGGACCGCCCACCTCCTCACCACACACACACACACACACACACACACACACACACACACACACAAGTCGGGACTCAGGACTCAGACTCATGGGTTGGGTCACAGTTCTTCCTGACCCACAGGAGTCAGAATACTCAGCTTGGCCACCCACTCCCTTCACCTCCCTTGGCTGCAAATCATCTATTTCCGGAAATGAATGTCACCCCCTAGGGTGAGGCTACTGGAAAGGATTTAAAATTTTCAAAGAGAAACCAAGATGGAGGCATAGGTGAACACCTGAACTTGCTGCTCACACAACCACTTCAAAACTACAACTAAAAGACAAAACCACAGGAAGGCTGGCTGAGTGGAAATTCTACAACTAGAAGGAAAGAGAGAAGCACAGTGAGACTCAGAGGAGCTGCGGAAATAAAGGCAGAAGTAAGGAGGCTCGCCCACACTGAAAAGCTGGCAACTGAGCTTGCTGCTGGCTTTTTCAATCCAGAGGGAGACACAAGCTCCCAGCTGCTCTGAACTCCAGTTCTGGGTGAGACTCTGGGGACCCAGTCTCATACGGGAAGAAACTGGACTGTCTGGCAGCAGGCTGAACTCGAGGGTGGTTTTCTCTCAGAGGTGCTTGCAGCAATTACCAAGGGACACTGAGACCCGGGGGCCTCTTAGGGCAGGGCTGATGGGAAGCCATTGCTGTTTGCTTCGCTCTGAGACTCCACCCCACCCCAACTGTGTGCAGATGCTTTTGCATATGAATGGCCTGGTCCTTTGAAATCTAACCTTACCTAACACACTGCAGCTGAGCCAGAGAGACCCAAAACATCCAAAAAGTAGGCCGAAGGCCCCACAGCAGCTGGCATTGCTTCACAGCTGGGCCTCATCTGGGCACCCCCAAAACCCAAAACAAAGAAGAGGAATCTGTAGATCTCTCCAGAGCTTCTGGTGGGTGGCCTCAGGCAGAGGCTAAATTAGCACCTCCTTGGAGATCCAAGAGCCAGTGTACTCACAGATCAGAGTAGGTCCATCCAGATTACTTCTCAGATCCACAAAGGGACACACTCAGGGGGCAGACTCAGTGAGCACCAAAGCTCCACTGAAGCAAGTCTTGTCCCATAAGGGTGTCTCCAACACAGAAGTTCTCCTAGCGTAAACACAGCTGATCCTCACAGCCAATTGATCTGGAGGACAATTCCTCCCAGTGATACCAACAACAATCTTAACTACAACAAGACTGTGCACACAGCCCACAAAGGGGTGCACCAAGAGCGTCCATCTCAGATAACTGGGGAGGCTAAGCCACTGGGCCCTATAGGACACCTAGCACTCAAAGCCACTCTATTAACACAGGGAAGCAGCCAAAATGCAGAGACAAAGAAACAGGTCACAAATGAAAGAAATGGAGGAAAGTAAATGACTGGATATAGAGTTCAAAACCATGGTTATAAGGTTTTTCAAGAATTTTCTAGAGGAGGTCAATAAATTTAGTGAGACCCTTGAGGATATGAAAAAGGACCAATTAGAAATTAAGCATACACTGACTGAAATAAAGAATAATATAAAAAGACCCAACAGTAGCCTAGAGGATCACAAGAACCAAGTCAAAGATTTGAAATACAAAGAAGCAAAAATCACCTAATCAGAAAAACAAAATGAAAAGAGAATCCAAAAATATAAAGATAGTGTAAGGAGCCTCTGGGACAACTTCAAACATACCAACATCAGAATTATGGGGGTGCCAGAAGAAGAGAGAGAACAAGATACTGAAAACCTATTTGAAGACATAATGACTGAAAACTTCCCCCACCTGGTAAAAGAAATACTTACAAGTCCAGGAAGCCAACAGAACCCCAAACAAAAGGAATCCAAAGAGGACCACACCACAACACATCATAGTTAAAATAACAAGAGCAAAAGACAAAGAGAGAATACTAAAAGCAGCAAGAGAAAAACAGTTAATTACCCACAAGAGAGCACCCATACGATTGTCAGCTGATTTCTCAACGGAAACTATGCAGGCCAGAAGGGAGTGGCAAGAAATATTCAAAGTAATGAATAGCAAGAACCTACAACTAAGATTAGTCTACCCAGCAAAGCTATCATTCAGAATTGAAGGGCAGATAAAGAGTTTCGCAGATAAGAAAAGCTAAGAAATTCATTACCACCAAACCAGTATTATATGAAATGCTGAAAGGTACTCTTTAAGAAGAAGAAGAAGAAAAAGGTAAAGATAAAAATTATGAACAACAAATATATACTTATCAACAAGTGAATCTAAAAATCAAGTGAATAAAAAATCTGATGAACAAAATAATCTGGTGAATATAATAGAATCAGGGGCATAGAAAGAGAGTGGACTGACAATTCTCAGGGAGAAAGGGGTGTGGGGGGTGTGGGAAGAGACTGGACAAAAATCATATACCTATGGATGAAGACAGTTGAGGGAGTAAGGGGATGGGGTGAGGTGGGAACCAGGTGGAGGGGAGCTATGGAGGGAAAAAAGAGGAACAACTATAATAATCTGAACAATAAAGATTTAAAAAAACTAAAATAAATAAATAAATAAAATTTTCAAAAGAGCCGGGCCAGTGTGGCTCAGTGGTTGAGTGTCAGCCTATGACCAGGAGGTTCGATGCCCACTCAGGGCACATGCTGGGCTCGATCCCCAGGGTGGGGCATGCATGAGGCAGCCAATCAATGATTCTCTCTCATTGTTGATGTTTTTGTCTCTCTTTCTCCCTCTCCCTTCCTCTCTAAAATCAATAAAGTTCCAAAAAAAAAAAAAAAAAAAGACTGTGCTGCCACCCTAAGAGCAGATCCTGTGGGAGTGGGAGGAGGGAGCCATAGTCTTGGCTTGTCCCAAGCCACACAGCCCTGCTGGGACCGACGGCATTCAGGACAGAGGGTCCCGCGTGACAGTGCGTCTTGTGGAGGTGAGCTTCCCTGAAATGCTGTGGCTTTTCCACACACAGAGTCCGGCCTCCCTTCAGGTCTCAACTCAGCACATTACCTGCCAGCGTGCCAGGCCACCTCCACAGTCTCCGAGAAGCAGGCGCAATCGAGAGAAATGTGCCATTTGTGCCATGACCCTGATGGAGCGCCAGCACAGGCCCCGGCCATCAGCCTGCAACCGCAGTGCAGCCAGGTGATGCACCAGCCACCGCAGGCCACGGGTTACCTCACACCGATATTTACAGTTAATGCAGGCCCCTGCCATTCCCGAGGCTGGTAAGTGACCTGGGTTTACGCTATTGGAGGGTCCAGCTACTCACAGCTGAAGACTCTTAGGAGCTGCAAGTGACATAAAACCAACTCAAACTAGCTTAAGTGATAGCATTTATCATCTCACATGACAGGAAGTCCAAAGGGGGTTCAGAGGTTGGATAACTAAGAAGTTCAATTGTGCTCCCTTTCTTTAGGTGGGGGGTGGGGCGTTAATCCGCACCCAAGGAGGTTTTTCCATCGATTTTGAGAGAGAATGGGAGAGAGAGGGAAAGACAGAGCAAAACATCGATGTGAGAGAAACACATCAATTGGTTATCTCCTGCACACACCCTGACCAGGCCTCAGATCGGGGAGGAGCCTGCAACCAAGGTACGTGCCCTTGACTGGAATTGAACCCAATTGGCCGATGCTCTATCCACTGAGCCAACCTGGCTAGGGCAGGCTGGGCTCATTGCCTCTCTGCACTGACGTGCTTGGTGCTGGCTTCAGCCACAGCCTGGTGCCAGATGGCTCAGCCGTGCCAGAAAGCTCAGTCTTGGCAATTCCCTGATAACGATCGTTGGGTCACCTGCCATTTCTGAGCCAGCCACCCACCCGAGTATGAAGTTCCAGGACTGGCTTACACCTGCCATCTGATGCAAAGGATGCTGAAGCCAGCCTCACTGCCCACCACACACACCCTTACCAGGAAGCCGTTTCCTCCTCTTTCTCACCTCGGGCACCTGCCTCCCAGGCAACCAGATGCTCCAAGTCAACCCTAGCGACCACATGAGCCGTCACAGGTAGACACCAGAGCCCTCAGACAACACTGCGTCTTTACATAGGAAATGTCTGGTGCTGTGTCTCCCCAGAGGACGCATACACAGCGGTGGAGTCTCCCCAATGGAATGTTATTCAGCCCGGAACACGGAAATGGTGACACGCTACAGCACGGGTGCGCCCTGGGGACCGTCGCTCAGGTTGCATAAGCCCTCACAAAAGAACAAGTACTGCCTGACCCCACAGAGACAGAGGAGGGTGAGGCTACCAGGGAGAGAGAGGGGGGGGACCGGGGAGCTCAGGGGCACAGAGGTCAGTCAGGGATGATGAAAAGTTCCGAAGAGGGTGGGTGCAGCGCATCATGAATATGCTTAACGCCACAGAGTTGTCCACGTACAGCGTTAATATGGTGCATTTTATGTTCTGAAAATGCTACCACGATCAGGTGACCTTTGACGTCCACTAACTCACTAGTCATTGGCAACCTCAGTGGGGAGCCCTGACCCGTGTAATCTCTCCTCCACGGCTGTAACCTCGTCCGGCTTTAAAGTGGAGGAAGAACCCCTTCTTCTCCTCTGACTTGAATGCCAAGCGGATTAAGGAGGTCCGGCCCATAGGGAGGTAGAGTGTGAATGCCAATCAGGGCTCCGGGTCCGGAGGGGCACTCCGAGCTGGGTCCCCAGAGGACACAGCGGGCCATCCCTGACCCAGGACCCTCTGTCCCTCTGACAGCACCCCGCAGTGACCTGATTGTTGTCACCCCCTCTAATGAGACCTGAGCGGAGCCAGACCATCACTCCACCTGGCGGGGCGGCCGGGCAAGGCGCTGCGAGCCTTTTCCGGGAGGCTGGGCTCGGCTGACGATGCCCCCCCCCCCCCCCCCCAGGGAAGCTGGGGTCAGACTCGGAAGCAGGATTCCCTGGGGAGGAGGCCTATCTGGGCTCTGCAGCCTCGGGCAGTGCACTGCCTTCCCCAGGCTGAGCAGGCGGGAGCGTGGAGGGGGGCCGAGCTGGGAGGGGGGCCTGGGGCCAGGCCAGGCTCTGCGGAGACGCAGCACCAGACATTGCCTATTAGGGCCAGGAGACTGCCGGGCGAGGGCTGGGTTTGTGCTGGAAGTGCTGCCACAGGGGCCTGGAACGGTGACAGGAAGGCGTGCAGCTCTGTGGGAAGTGGGCTCTCCTCTTCCTCTCGGAAGTGGCACTGCTGGGAAGTCTGATCGATCCCAGAGCTGCCCCGCGCTGTCCTCAGACGGCACTGCCGTCGGGGGGCCGGCCGTGGCTGCTCTCACCCTCCTGCCTCAGCGTCTCCATTGCCACTGAGCCGCCCACCCAGCTCCCCACAGCCCGGGGCCAGCCAGGCCTGGCTGCCCAGTTCAGGGACCTGGCTCACCTCCATCCTGCTCCCTCTCACACCACCCACCCAGGTGCCTCGCTGGCGTGGATCCAGAGGGTGGCCTGTGGGAGAGGAGGCAGACCCTTCTACTTCTCCGGGACCTTCAGCTCAGAGTGGCTCTGCCCCTTCCCTGAGTCTCCCCCTCCCACGTGAGCTGGGGCAGAGCGACACCCCCCCCCCAGGGCTTGCTCCATGCCAGTCCTGACCAACGGCTCCGCTCTGTCTGCCAAGTCTCCTCAGGTCCACAGAACCCCCGAGGAAGGCGCTCCCTGCAGGGCAGTGGTCGGGCGGGCCGAGCAGACTGCGGCTGGGGCCAGACGGGCACCCTGGCTCTGCCCCTCCAGCCTGGGCAGGGCAGTTGGGCTCTTGGTGCCTCCAGCTCTCCTTCGGCCCAATGTTAGGAGCGCTGTGGCCCGGCTCCGGCTGCCGCCACAGTACCTGCACGGGCGGCCTGACCACAGCGAGTCCTCACGGTGTGGAGGCTGCGGGTCCGACCAGTGCTGGCCGGTGATCACCAACTCACTGTTCTCACGGGCAGAGAGCGCAAAAGCCTCTGCGCCTCTTCTTCTAAGGGCGCTCACGCCATTGCGCCCCACCCTGATGGCTTCGTTTAAACCTTAATGACCCCTTAAAGAGCCCATCTCCAAATACAGACACATGCAGGTCGAGGGCTCCCGCTTACAGATTTGGGGGGGATACAATGCCGTCCAGAGCCACAGCCACAGGCGGGATGTGATGGGGCACTGGGCTGCGGGGCTGGGGAAAGCGGGAGGCGGTTTAGCGATGGTCCCTCTTGGTGGAGGCCAAGCATGTCAAGCTCAAAGGCGAACACGGCCGAATAAACGCGGCATGCGGCCCTCGCCGCGACAGCTGCTGTCTCTGCTGAGGGTCCGGGGTTTCCACCTGCTGGAGGCGCTGGTTCAGACGGTCTCTCCTCCTCACCGATCTCGTTGTTCGGTGTGTTTTATATGGTGCTCGTGGGCATCGCGGGATGCGCTGACAGCGCCGTGTGCTTTGGATGGGCCTGTTGCTAAGAGACAAGTCCCAGAAGTTTCTTTAAACGCCCAGCTCCATAAAAGCACGCTCAACTGCAGCCTCCTCTTGGGCACCCTCAGCCATACCGGCAGCTGGTTCTGGGCCGCAATGCCAGCCTCAGCGAAGGCAACGATCTGCTCTAAGGACCCCGGCAGAGGAGCCACTCAGAGCTCGGGGGACCACGTGGGCAGAATGAGGCGCGAGCGCCCCGGTCCTGAGGGGGTTCCGGGGAGGGGCCAGCTTGGCTGAGGGGAGAGGAGGGCCCTGCCCTATGCTGACCCCCGAGGACCAGCAAGCTGTGGGCCTGTCCTGGTGGGGGATTTCTGTTCCCCGTAGAGAGGCCCCGAGTTAGAAGTGCTTCAGACCAAATCCAGCCACGACCTCTCGCCCAGGGGCGGCTGGGTGGCCCTGGCTTCTGGGCCACAGAGCAACACCCAATGAGGCTCCCAAGAGTTTCTCTCCAATGGGGTTCTTTTTAGAAATTGCAAGTCCCCCGCCCCGCCCCACCCCTCTAATACCAAATGAGACTGCGAGGTGGGAACTGGGACCGGACAGCTAGCAGCGTCCCAGGGTTCTCGAGCTGGCAGAGGGTCAGGACGCACCTCCGCTGTTTCCGGCTGCTATTCTGTCCGATGACAGCGCACCGGTGGCGGGCGGGCGGGGCGGGCCTGGAGGGCAGCGCTGCAGACCGGTCCTGCCCTCGGGCCACGGTCTGCGCCCGCAGGCTCGCACCACATGGCCCCTCTCAGTCCCAGCCTGGGAGGGCTGGCTTCACCCCATCCCAGTTCCAAGGATGACGATAATGACATTTAATTAAAAAAAAACACATAATAAATGAGCCCTAGCCAGTTTATCTCAGGGGTTAGGATGTCAGCTCATAGACCAAAGGGTCATGGGTTTGATTCCTGGTCAAGGGCACATGCCTGGGCTGCAGGCTCCATCCCTGAACTGGTTGAGTGAGGGAGGCAACCAATTGATATGTCTCTCTTACCTCGATGTTTCTCTCTCTCCTTCTCTCTCTTTTTAGAAAATGCAAGTTTCCTCACTCTCCTCCTTCCCTCCCACTCTCTTTAGAAATCAATGGAAAAATACCCTCAGCTGAGGATTAACACAAAAATGAGCAGAGGAGCTGGCTGAACAGACATTTCCCTAAACGCAGACGGGACAAGGCCATGAGGAGAAGCTCAGCATCGCTCCTAGCAGGGGATGCGGATCAAACCCGCAACGAGGTGTCACCTCCCCCGTCAGGCGGCGGCCAGCAGAAAGCAGGAAGTGGCGCGTGCTGGTCAGGATGGCAGAGGGCTCCCTCGAGCACTGTAGGTGGGCATGTAAACTGGTGCAGCCGTTATGCGGAGCGGCATGGAGTTTCCCCAAAATTAAAAACAGAACTCTCAGATGAGCCATGACCCCACTTCTGGGATGTGCCCAAAGGAACAAAGTCCTGTCGGGAAGAGATAGCTGCGCTCCCTCGTTCGCTGCGGCGTTACAGTCGCGACATGGAAGCACCTACATGGACGAATGGGCTTTAGAACATGATGTGTCCATGGCTGTGTGATTCCGCCATTAAAAGGAGGAAACTCCTGCCATGGGTGACAGCGAGGGTGAAACTTGAGGCGACAGTGCTGAGCGAAATAAGACACAGACAGAGACAATCTCACTTACATGTGGAATCTTTGAAGAAAAAAAAAAGCCAAACTCCTAACTACCAGAACCTGGGGCGTGGGGGGAGGGAGCTTTAAATATAGATATCCCTCAGAACTAGGGAATAAATTGTAATACCACGTTCCAAGCACTATTTTAGGCACTTTACGTGTAACTGCTCATTTCACCTTTAACGGAATCCTGCGAAGTGGGTACTATTATTATCCCCATTTTGCCAATGAAGAAACGGAGGCACAGAGAGGGTCGTAAAGTGGCTCAAGGTCACACAGCTCCCAGTAGCAGAGTGGGATCTAGACCCTCAGCAAAATAAGAAAGTTATACCCAGAAAAAGGTGCCCAGCATTTAGGGAAGCATCCCGAAAATAAATAAATGAAGTTTGGGTCCCTGAGTCCACATCACCAAATGCCCTTTGCTCCGGACCCACGCGGGCTACTCCCTCCCAGGCCCCGCCTCTGGGCAGCGTGGCAGGTGGTTCTGCTGCTACTTGCTGCCTCGCACAGAATGAAACCTCGCTCCTGGCCGGGGCAAGGGCCGGCCTGGCCTTCCTGCAGTCAGGGGAGCATCTCAGGGGGCACAGCTCCCCCCGCCCAGTGCAGAGCCCCCTTCGAAGGACATGTGCTCCCTGCTGCCCCGGCCCGGCCCCCCGCCTGCTCCGGGGCTTTTTCTGCGTTAAGTGCAGTGTGTGCAAGGGAAGCGGCCGGCAGGCTGCCGGCACCGAGGTTCCCACTCGGGGCGGGCGGTGAGCCGCCTCTGGCAGCTCTCCACGTCGAACTCCTCGGGACATGTCAGGCCAGTCAGTGCCTGGGCCGCTCCGGGCAGCTGGAAGGCGTCCCGGAGGCTGGCGCCTGTCCTAGCCGGGCTCCCTCCCCGGGCTGAGACGTCACATGGCGTCCCGGGCAGGGGAGCCCCACGGCACGGCACGCTGCCACCTTCCCCTCCCTCCCCCGCATCCTTGGCCTCGACCTGAGCCTTACCCAGAGCCTCACGACTCTCGAAGCACAAAATGTCCTGCACCGTCCCTCAGTCATCACTCGCTGTCTCTCAATAAACACAGTGAAATCACAGGGCGGCGGCTGTCGCCAGAGCCTGCAGCCTGGACAGTCCCCTGGCCTTTTCCACCACGAGGGTGAGGCCGTGTGCGTGGGCTGGTGTTCTCGCCGTTCAGACGTGGGTGAACCTCTGAACGAACCTGTGTTCCTGTGTACATTTGGGGCACTGGCTATGCAGGCTCACACGTGCATGCACACTAGGCGTGCAGGCTCATGTATGTGTGCACATGTATATGCAGGCTCATGTGTGTACATAGTATGCAGATTCATATGTATATGCACATACTAGACATGCAGACTCACGTGTGCACACATATACAAGGCACCAGGTTTGTGGGTTCACATGTATGTACATGTGTATGCACGCTTGTGCGTGTACACACAACAGATGTTCACATGTGCTTGTACTCATGAGTGTGCAGGTTCAAGTGTACATGTGCACACCAGACATGCAGGCTCACACCTATGTGTGCGTGCTGGTGTGCAGGCTCACACATGCACACACGTGCAAGGCACCGGGTGTGCAGGTTCACAGGGGCACACACCAGGAGTGCACACACAGCCTCTCCTGGGCATCGCGGCGCGGCTGTCAGGAGCGGTGAGGAGACATCAGGCAGGGAGTCGGCACGTACTCCTGGGGGGCCCTATTCATGTTGCCGGCGCTGCACACGTTTGACGTCCACACGATGGCTTTCTAGTAATTATCACTCCGCTGACTCAGTGCCGCATGATGCGCACCCCACAGCTGTGCCCAGGTGTTCAATTACACACCAGCCAGCCCTCAGGGATTCTCTCAGCTGGCACCCCGCCTTGGGCTCCTTTGACGGTCATTTCTTTCCCAAATGCTTCTCATGATTAGAAAATCCTCGCTCTTGTTGGTTCTGCTTCTCCCTTGACCTCTGCGTGCCGTTTGCTGGGAAGCGGACGGTGACAGTGAGCTCAGGGAAGCCCTCGGAGACCAGCCTCCACCAGCATCTCTGACGGAAGGAAGGCTGTGCCATCGGGACCGGCTGCCTTTTTCTAGTTAAAGCTGCTCCCGCTCCACCACGGGCATTCGAGATGGCTCTCCGGCTGTCCGTGTCTCACCCCATGGTTCCCTAGGCTGATATTGTCTGCTTTCGCTTCCGGTCAGTTTCCATGGTTGTGCTCAGCATTGCAGCCGTATCATGCACAAAAGGGGGACTTGACAGTGTTGCGCAGCCTCCGGGCGTCTGGTCCTTGCCAGCTCTCTGCAGCCGAGGCTTGGGGAGACTGCGGGTCACCCTGGCAGGGGCAGGACCACTGAGCAGCAGAGTGGGCGCCCAGAGCCTGACCCTGCGGCCTCGTCCAGGGAGCGGCCGGCCTCTCCCTCCCAGGTCTGCCCAGCAGCCTCGCGTGCCCACGGTGCCGTTTGGAGCCAGGTCTCGCCATAAGCACGCGCGCTCTTGGAGCCAGATTTGCAGCCTGCGAGGGAAGCAGCAATGGGGCGGCTGTCAAATTCACCACCTACTTCCCCCCCAACTCTGTGTATCAACCCCAGCCTTGAATGTGCAAAAATCCCCACAAATATCATGTTTATGGAAATTGCATCACCATGGCAACTGTAAAGGTCTCACAAGTATTTTTAAAATAGCAAATTGCCAAAACCCACTTAGAAAAACTTAAAATCTGTTTCCTTCTGGGCATTAGTGCACACGCGGGTGGCGACAAACACCAAGCGTGCTTCGTGGCGTGACGGCCCAAGTCAGGAACCAGGGCCCGGGCCCTGGCTTCGGGGGACAGAGGGCTGTGTCTGGGGAAACAGAGTGTGGGTTTGATTTCTTTTCCTAAAAAGAGGCTGCCCTTTCGATTTATTCTGGAAAACGACAGCACGCCCCTCTGAGAGGAATGTGGTGAGAGACGGGCCTCGCTGACATACTGCTCACTTCCTCTCTGTCCCGCATCACTGACGCCGCTGCCTTCCCCGCTCCGCGGACAAGCCCATCTTAACTCGACTTCAGCAGGCGGTGACTTCGCCCCGCTCTCGCCTTATAAAGCCCGCGTCTCGGAGGCTGCCCACCAATCCCACGGAGGAGAGGCCGGGTTCAGCATGTCCGCTTAGAACGTGTGCTTCTAAAGTGTCACCGGGACGGCATCAAAGGGGATCCTCTGCGTAGAAGATGTGCTAATCGTTGGTGTCTTTTGTAAAACGAGACGTCCTGGGCCTGTTTTGAGGACTCTTCTCACCACAAGGGGTTTTGGGGGCTTTTCCAGCTCGAACAGCGAGGGTCTTGTTACAAGTGGAAGATTTATTCTCTAGCTGGTCTCCATCTTCAAAGGAGGCGGGGAGGGGCGAAGGAAATGAAGGGCAAAAGGCAAAATGATGGGTCCGAGGGAGTGGCCAGCACCCGGGACTGGGTTGGGGCTTTGCTTTCGGTGTCTTTCTCGGCGCAGGAAGGGCGAGGAGGAACAGGCCGGGCAGAGGCCGCATCTTCCGAAGTGATCAGGAAGATGGAACAATAGCCCGTAGTCGCTTGAGGACGGCGAGTGGCTTCTGGAAGCTCGGCTGGTCTGTGGACGAGCGTGAGGGGAAGGGGAGAGGTGGACCGAGTCGTGAGCAGGTAAGAGAAGACAGGGCTCCAGGGTGACGGAGGGCAGTGGCTCCTGGGGCCACAAAGCTGGCAGGGACCTGGGCTTCCCGGAGGAAAGGGGCTGGGGAGGGCGCGGCAGGTGGGCAGAGGAGGGACCTCTGGGCCAAGCACAGGGGCCAGAGCTGCCCAGGGAGGGGCTGAGGCTGGTGCCCGGGCTGAGCAAGAACGTGGAAACCCATGACGGAAATCGCCGGAGGACGAGTGCGGTTTGGGCCCTCGGGGCTCACAGGCCTGCGGCCTCGCCCCGCTCCTGTGCCCCTCCCCTGCCCGTGGGTGCTCGGCATCTCACGAGCAGAGAGCCATTTGGAAGCCCGGCGCCCACGCTCTGCAGCCGGCAGGCGCTCTGGCTCCTGTGCAGGCTGTTCCCGAGCTTTTAGGAGGAAGACGCTAGAAACCAACTTCTTTAGGAAAACTAGGGGGCCTGGGTGGGGTGGGAGGCGGCAGTGGTGCCAGGGGGTGGGCCAGGGTCCCACAGCCCAGTTAGGGTGCTGGAAACAAACGTCCTGTGCCAGCGGGCGTCCCTGAGCCGGGCCTGCTGAAGGGACAATTCACAGAGGCCCAGGAGGGGCCGGGAGCGAGCCCCCAGGAGATGAGATGCTGAGGAGAAGCAGCTGAGGCCATCCCCACCGGGGCCTGCAGGGCAAGGAAGGGGGAGGGTCCACTGTCAGTCTGGAGAGGGCTGGGGTAGAGGAGGACTGCGGGACAGAGGCCAGGGTCGTGGTCAGGGCTGGAGGAGCCAACACCCAACCTCTCCCCTCCTTTCTTCCAGCCCTGCCTGTGCCTCCCCCTGCTCAGCACATGGGGCAGGTTAGCAGGCTCGGGAGGCTGGCGAAGGGATGGGGAGGGCGGAGCGATGGGTGAAAGCTTCCTCTCCCGGCACCTCTGTAAGCGCAAGTCTCACGCCTTCAGACCTCACAGCATGCGGCCAGGCGTGGAGCCGAGCTTCCACTCACTTCCCGACTTAAAGGCCCCTGGTACACAGACCCTATCTCCTTTACAATCTCCGCACAAACAGGAGGCGAGAACGAAGCCACCCTGGCTTCAGATGGGCACCAAGCGGAGCTGGGCCAGGGACAGAGCACCACTGAGCCAAGGGTGCTGTTAGGGCAGCACTGGAATGAGAGCCGCTACTGGTCGCAGCCTGGCACGGTCAGCAGTTTGCTGGGCCCCTGCTGAGCGCTCTGCACTGGCCCACACACCAGGGGAGACCCAGAGAAAGTGTAGGTCAGAGGTAAGACTCACCCACATGAGGAATGAAAACCCAAAATTAGACTGGTAGGTAGACCAGATAACGCAAAAGAGGAGATGCTTGATTTCAATGCATTTTAACTTCATCCTTGTACCCTTACCCGCTAGCTGGTATTGTCTTCAGACTGATGATAAGAATCAAGTGTGGCCCCGACCGGTTTGGCTCAGTGGATAGAGCGTTGATCTGGAGACTGAAGGGTCCCGGGTTCGATTGTGGTCCAGGGCATGTACTTTGGTTATGGGCTTGATCCCCAGTAGGGGGGCATGCTGGAGGCAGCTGATCCATGTTTCTTTCTCATCGATATTTCTAACTCTCTAACCCTCTCCCTTCCGCTCTGTAAAATCAATAAAATATATTTTAAAAAATAAAAAGAATCAAGTGTGTTTTCCCTCATGATTGGTGGTTGTGCGGATCCCATTGTCTGGGCGTGGTGGGTGGGGAACCCACGTAGAATGTGAAATGATGTCTCTCCAAACAGCACTGGGGAGACATCAATGCTCCCCCCTCCCCCAGACTGCCTTTAAGGAGTGCTTCGATCGCTGGCCAAGTATCCTGATACAGGGTACACCCAACTCTTGGGTCTTCAGGGAAACCTGCACCAGGAGATCGAGAACATTCTGCGACCTCGGCTGCATCGGGCTTAGGGGAGAAGCTAGTAGGGAAAATAAAACACCCCGCGGAGTGGGCCCATGCAGTCAGGCATCTTGCCAAAGCCATGGCTTGGCGTGGCTTTCCGTTAGCCCAGATCAGTGCCCAGGCCCTCCTCTCGGGAGTCTGCCACAGCACTGAAGCCCAAGACCAGCGAATCTTCTGGTCAAGCCCAACCTGTGTGGTTTGGTCCATCCTCCACTGCCCCCTTCCTTTCTCCAGCCTTACACCCCCACTTATTGGGCCTAAGTTGGTAATGTTTTTGTTTGCGCCCTTCTGAGTCAGGTCACAGAAAGATTCCAGTTGTGTGTTCGGCTCACACGACCCCTCAGAGTAGCCAAGGCGAAGAGGCAGCTCGGCCGTGCCTTCCTGGGGTGGCGAGGTCCTGGGTGGCTGGTTTGAGGTCCATGAAAGCTTCTTGGGTTCCATCCTGACAGGTCAGAAAAAGGAATGACCAAGAAAAGAACAGATTCTCCAAATAGCTCTGTAGCATTGGGATCTGGTCCAGCTCTGGCTAAAGCATTTACATTCCTGGTCGGCCCCAAAGGACGGCTACCAACGCAGCCCGCTCAGTCCCAACCAGCCCCTGCCAGGAACCCCGCTGTGGGCACTGGCCCCAGCCTCCTGGGAAACTCGTAATAACGGGGCCTGCCCGGTGGAGCAAAGGGGTAGCTGGCACTCCCAAAGGCTGCCGTGAGCTTTGGTGTGACCACGGGCTTCTAACAGCAGGGATCCCTGGGAAACCTCTCTGAGGGCCTGGGATCTGCGAGCCAACACCACTTTGCCCCTTAACTTTCTTCCTGTGGCTCCAGGTGGCCCCTGAGTGAGTTAGACCTGGTAGACAGGCCTTCAGCGACAAGAAGTGGCTAACAGTAATCTGGATTGCTGTGAAATTGCTGTGAACTCTCTGGGTATGTTTGGCTTCCAACCATATAATATTTTCACTTTTGGTTTTAAAATACTTTGAAACTTACAGGGAAGCTTCAAGAATAATATAGAGAACTCCCATCTCCCTTTACCTAGATTGCCAGTTTCTAACACTTTACATTTGTTTATCATTCTCTCTCTTTCTTCATATTATTTTTTTTCTGAACCACTTGTGAATAAGCTGAACATATCACAAGCCTTTATTCCTTAATATTTCATTATGTTTGGCTTCTAACCACATGATATTTTATCAAAGAACAAAGGTACTCTCTTAGGTCTTCATATTATTGATGTCAATTTTGGGAAATGTAATATTTTTAAATATATTTTTATTGATTTCAGGAAGGAAGGGAAAGAGTGAGACAGGAACATCAATGATGAGAGAATCATCTATCAGCTGCCTTCTGAACACCCCCCACTGGGGAATGAGCCCACAATCCAGGCATGTGCCCTGACTGGGAATTGATCCATGATTTTTTGGTTCTTAGGTGGATGCTCAACCACTGAGCCACACCGGCCAGGCAAATATAATAATTTATCTAATCTACAGTTCATATTCCAATTTTTTCAACCATCTCAATAATGTCCCTCTTGGTATTCATTTTTCCTCCAGTATCGGACATAATCCAAGATCACGCTTTGCATTTAGTTGTCATGTTTTTCGTCTTTTTTCATCTTTTATGTGGGCTTGTCTGACATTTCCTCATCGATCAGTTCAGGATCTGCACTCCAGCCAGAATACCGCAGGAGTGATGTGTGTCCCTTGCAGGATGTCACATCAGGGCATGTGCTGTGTGTCCGTCCCTCCTCACCGATGCTCATTTTTAACAGTTTTGAGATATAATTCACACAAGGTAACATCCATCCTTAATAACTCAGTGGCTCAGTGTAGTCAGAGTTATGTAACCATGCCCATAATCAATGTTAGATCATTTTCATCACTTCCATCAGCATCCCTCTCTAGTCCTCCAACCGCCCCCCGTCCTTCCCCAGCTGCTGCCTCTGCCTACGGGCCCGTCCGGGACATTTCCTATCAGTGCATCGTACACGATGGGACACATGTACTGGCCGCGTTCACCTAGCACAGTGTTCCAAGGTCCAGGTAAGGCTGCTGTTTTCCACCAGTCAGGGCACTATCTGGCTTCTTCACGGAGTGATTTTTCTCCTTGAAAGTTATAAGCGTTCTGCAGAGAGACACTTTAAGATCATGCTAATATCCTGCTCCTCATCAAAATTTCCCCCTAGATTTAATGTGATGGTTATTGAGCAAAACAATCTTTATTAAAGCAATTTGCTAAGACAGAGGATTGCTACCCCCCACTTATCTGCCATTAGCTATACAGCTCAAAAAGACGGATGGCTGCCTGGCTCTTCTCACAGTGACTGTCCCCACAAATCCCCGCGAGAGCAGGCCCTGTGCCTCTGTGATGAGGCAGCCAACATCCCTCCTCTGCCCATGTCCCTCCCCTGAGTGTCCAGACCACCAAGACTCCTCAGAGACCCACAGGCTGTGTACAACCCCCACCTGCCTGCCGCCCTGTGAGCTCTGTCCCTCTGTCCCGTGTCCCTTGGATGAGGGCTCACCGCGTGAAAGGAGCCGGGCCCTGCTCGCCTCCATCAGCAGCAGGCAGTGTGCAGACGCGGCCTCACTTCCATGAACGCCCACGGAAAGGTGCTCGGTGCCGGGGCGCAGAAGGTGAGGAAAGCAGAGGCTATCCCCTCGCCCCCGGAGGAGATTCAAGAATAAGAAGATTGAGACAATAGCAGAAGAGCCAGAACGAAGGACCAGAGTGGAAGAAGAGCAAGAGGCATGTCCTACGCGGCTTGAGCGTCCCAGGAAGGAGCTCGCCACATGGCAGTGATCAGGACCGGCTCGGAGGGGCAGTGGCCCAGCTCAGCTACACACAGGGAGGCAGCGAGCAGGGAAGCGAGCAGGGTCCTCGGGGGCCAGGGGGATGACCGGAGCTCCCAGACTAGGGGGAGCCGGGAAGATTTCAGAGCGGAAGAATAAAATGGCCGGAGCTGAGACACCAGCAGGACGTGCTTCATCTGTTAACGCAGAAATGTATTAATGTGGCACGCCCTGAGCCGCCCTGAGCTGGGACCTGGGACCCAGGCCCGTCTGATCTGCGGCTGGCGCTCCCCTCTGCAGCCTGGCCTCAGGGCGACCCTCCTCGGAACCAGGCACCCCCCCTCTCCTGCCCCAGGGCCAGCGCCCATCTGTCTCCTCCTGGAAATGGCCCACATTGCAGTTCTGCTCCTGGCGCCGTGCTATCCGTTTTCACCGAGGAAGTTTGCCTTCTCGGTGAAATGCTTCTTTTCAAAACAAAACAGAAAATAAAATATGACAACCTCCCAAACAGTGTTTGTTCCGGAAGCCTCCAGGCTGCTTGTGTCTGGCCCATCTGCGGCACCACCGTGGGGCGAGGCTTCCAGCACAGGCAGACGCTGCGAAGGCGACCCCTCGGCTCCCCAACAGTCTCCCCTCCCGCAGCACCCCCCTAAGGTGCTCTGTCACATCTCCTAACGCTTCTGAGGTTCAGAGAGAGGTCAGAGAGTGAGACTGGAAGGCAGAGCTGGGGAAAGGATTTGTTCCACCTTGAAAAGCGACTTTGATGACATGGAAATACATCTCCATGAAGTTGTTAGCAGGGAAAGGCTGGGCAGTGAAAAGGTGTCTGTCCGGTGAGGGGGCTGAGGGGATCGTCCTCCGCAGCCCTCACCAGATCTTTATAAAAGGCCAGTGCACTCATTCCATTCAACAGAGAGCCATAAACCACCAGCACCAGCAGACGCTGCAGTGGCAAGAGGCCTCAGGCTGGGCAAGATGGTGAAATTTAAGAGCCTTGAGTACCACGGGAGGCCTCTCTGCTCTAAAATGAAAGGGTTGGAGAGGCCCTAAAGCTGTCCGGCTCTCGGAAAGGTGGGCTTTTTTTTCTTTTTTAATTGATTTCAGAGAGCGAGGGAGAGGGAGAGACAGAAACATCAGTTACAAGAGAGCATCGTTGATTGGCTATCTCCTGCATGACTGGGGATCAAGCCTGAAACCTGGGCATATGCCCTGACTAGAATCAAATCATGACCTCCTGGTTCCTAGGTCGACACTCAACCACTGAGCCACCATGGCCAGGCTGGTGGACCATTTTCTTTGTTGAGGTTTTAAGGCAGGCTCTTCTCCACAAATAGCAAATTGTTCTTGATCTCAGGGTCAAAATTCTCAGCTAACCAAGACCCAGGTCTACCGAGTGCTGAGCTCCTCAAGGGGACCCTGGCCACGGCCCCCACACACTCCAGGTTCCAGCACAGCCTTGGTCTCATGTCATTTTACTAGAGGGCTGGTGCACAAATTCGTGCACAGGTGGGGTCTGGCCACCCACCACTGATGGGGGGGTGTATGTAGGGGGCGATTAGGGGTGTGTCTGGCAGAGGGAGGGCTGCAGACAGTTGGCTGGCTGGCCCTGGCCCGGGTTGGGCTGGTTGGCCACCACAGTGTGCATCATAGCCACTGGTCATCAGAGCCACTGGTCATTCTGCCATTTGGTCGCTTGGCTTTTATATATATAGATTCCTTCAAGAAAAATGGCTTCTTCAATGTAATGTAAGACCTTGCTTATTGGGAATGCATAATTTATTCCTGTGTTGTGCCTTTTATTAGGAAGAAACTGTCCCTCACTGCTGCCTCGACTTTTCTCCAGAAGCGCCCTTCCTAAGGAACATGGCTTGGAGAACATGTGCTCAGCAGAGCCACTGAGACTCACACCTGGCTCTCACTGGGAAGCTGCATGCTAAGGACACTCCTGCCCATGACACACATCCTTCCAAGACTGGCCCACATGACCCAGGGATGGGGCTTCAAGACTGTAAACCCCCAATTTGGACAACTCTTCCCTGGGCTTGTGAGGCTGAGCTGTTTAAACATGAACCTGAGAACAGTTCTCTCTACATATATATGTTGTTATTGACTTCAGAGAGAGGAAGAGGGAGAGGGAAAGAAACATCAGTGATGAGAGAGAATCATCAGTCAGCTGCCTCTCCCCCTCTGCACACCGAGATTTGTTCCCACATCTCGGGCATGTGTCCTGACTGAAAATAAAACCGTGACCTCCTGGTTCAGAGGTCTACACTCAACCACTGAACCACACCAGCCAGGCAGTCCTCGAATTTTCATAGTGAAATAACGAAGAGGTAAATCCTATAGGGACGTGTGTGTGTGCATGTACATGTATTCACATGTACATGCACACACACCCATACTCATTCACCAGTCTGATGCTCCCACAGCCTCCTACACAGGGATGGATGCCTCAGGCCCAGGGTTTGGGGAGTAGGATGGCAAACCTTCCACTGGGTGTGGTAAACCAAGTTCCGAGAGCCTGCTCACCCCCCTCGCCCCCAGCATGCCAGGCATGTGAACTTTGGTGGAGCCCAGGAATGCCCAGTCTCAGCTCTGGGCGTGGCCTGGGACCAGGATGCTGGAAGAGGCAGAAGTGCTTTTTGGTCTCCTGGCCAGCCCAGGTGTCAATCCCAGAAATGATCTTGGGACAAAGGAAATTTTGCTGATGTTAATCGGTAGTGATAACCCTTCCTGACCACGGAGGGCATTGCCATGAACAGAACATAGTGTTCTTGTGACGTGGCTGAGCAGGGATTGCTGGTTCCATTTTAACTCGGAGAAGTTAAGTGACCTGCCCAAGGTTCCATGCTACTGAAGAACCAGAACTAGCTCTGAGGTTCACCCCACTTTCTTTTTTTTTAAATATATTTTTATTTATTTTGAGAGAGAGAGGATGCAAGAGATAGAAACATCAATGAGAGAAAAATACCAACATTGATTGGCTGCCTCCTTCACACCCTCTGCTGGGGATCAAGCCACAACCTGGGCATGTGCCCTGACCGGGAATCAAACCTGCAACCTCTTGGTTCATGGGTCAATGCCCAACCACTGAGCCACGTTGGCCGGGTCTCTCTCCTTTCCATGACGCATGAATGTGATACAGAACTGGAAATGTTACTTAGTTGGCTACCCTTGGGGTCGCTGTGGACAGCTTTGCTCATTCCCAGGAGCTGTGCTCTCTCCCCCGTGAACCTGAGATGAGCCAGCAGCCATGTTCTCCTTTTCTCCATAGAGCACACAGCGCTGTCTGCACTTTGCACAGCCACCTTCCCACAAAGGGTCAGTTCCCTGAAGCAGGACCATGTGAGGCGGGACTGTGCCTTCGTGACATTGTCTGAGCTGGAGCCAGGCCTGGGCCGCAGCAGGAGCAAGCGCATGCCTGTGAGAGACCTGCTGTGGAGGTCACTCACCCGGGTGTGGCTGTGTTTGGAGGGAAGGTCTTTAAGGAGGTCGAGGAGTTTAATGCATAGGCCCTAAGCCAGCCTGACCGTGTCCTCATAGGAACTGGAGCTTATGACACAGACACAGAGAGAAGACAGTCATCGACATGCCAAGGCGAGAGCCCTCAGGAGAAACCAGCCCTTCCAGCATGTAAAACAGAGTTTATCTTTGTATTATTGTTTATTATTTATCATTTACTTGTATTACAACTGTAAACCTACTTTTGCCCAACCCATATGCTATTAAAGTTCATCTCACCTGTTTCTTTTTACTTTTTAAAATATAAGAGCTAGAAAATTTTAGATTACATCTGTGGCTCATGTAATATTTCTTCTGGAAAGTTCTGGCCTAGGGCCTTGTGGGTCAGGATAAGGACCTGAGCTTTTACTCTGAGGGACATGGAAGTCACTGGAGGGTTTCCAGCTCAAAAGCGATATGATCTGACTCACTTGTGCTTTAAAAAGATCACTCTGGTTGTGGAGTTGAGAGACCATAAGGGATGTCAACAAAGACAAAATGACCACAAAGAGGCCATTGCAGTCACTCCGGAGAAAGTGGAGGCCTGAGAGAGGTCAGATAGTGAGTAGATTTTGAAAGTAGACCCAAGAGTATTTCCTGGCAATAGGGGATGAGGAACAGAGGAGTCAAGGATGAGTCCCAGTGTTTGGCCTGAGCTTCTGAAAGAATGCTGTGATGGAGAAAGATGGGGAGAAGCAAGTTCAGGGGAGAAAAGCAGGGGTTTGGTTTTGGATGAGTTCACGCCATGGGGTCTTTTGGTTTCCAAGGGGAGATGCTGAGAAGTCGGTTGAATATCACACTCTGGAGCCAAGGGAGGGGTCCATGCTGCAGATGTGACTTGGGAGCCCTCATATACGGATGCAATTTCAAGCCTGGACACTGAGCCTGAGCAACAAGGAGTGAGGCAACTGTAGGCAGAGAAGAGAGTAAGATCCAAGCAAAGATCAAGATCAAGATCAAGAAGATCAAGTGCCCCAGGGGACTCCCAGGTTTAGAGGTTGATGAGATGAGCAAAGGAAACACGAGGTAAAAGGAAAACCAGGAGAGGGTGGTGTTTCAGAAGCCACGTGAAGGCAGCATGTTGAGGAGAAGGCAATATGTCGAGGAGAAGGCAGCATGTCGAGGAGAAGGCAGCGGGAATGCTGCCCAGTGCTACTGAGAGATCCAGGAAGATGAAGACAGAGCACTGACCACGGGAGCAGTCCGAGGCCCAGACGTGCTTGGTGACTCTGATGTGCCATTTAGGTGAGAGGTGGAGGCAGAACATGACTCGAACAGGTTCAAGGGACAGTGAGAGGAGAGGAACTGGTGACAGCAAACCCAGGCCCCTGGTTCAGGGCACTCAGCTGTAAAAGAGGGAGAAGGGAAATAGCCAGAGTGGGGTGTAGGGTCAACAGAGGCTGTTGTTAAAAGATGGGGGAGAAGTTCAGCATGTGTGTGTGCATCCGGGAATGAGCTACTAGACAGAGAATATTTTATGATGCATAAAAGTTAGCCTACTTACGTCACCCCCATCTTGGTTCTACTCTTCTCCCAACATTACCCCAGTACAGTATTACTGTCCCACTGTCCCAACATACCATCATTTCAGTTCATCTACTGATTACCGTGGTAATCTTTATTTCTTAATCTATTGATTACAGGCAGCATCTCTTGGTCCCCCACTTTATATGAGGAAGGGATTCACATCCCTACTCCACCCTGGACATCTTAGTCAGCTTTGATGGGTGTTCTAGGACACTAACAACACTGTAGACAACAAGAAACCTTAGCAACTCAGGCTAACTTCTCACTCACATGCCACGCCATGCCCTGCCTCGGATTTCCTCTTGATTCTGGAAACCAGGTTGAAGAGCAGCCCCACCTGAGACCTGCCATTCTCATGAGAGAGAGAAAGGAAGACAGAAGCTCACAGTGCCTCTTCAGGTGTCTGCTCAGACATAGCTTACGTCATTTCCACTTACATCCCATTGGCCAAAGCAAGTCACATGTCCAAGCCTGCCACCAATGGGCAGGGAAGGAAGCATCCCCCTCCCACAGGAGGCGTGGCAAGCCAGAGGAGGACAGTGAATAATTGGGAGCAACAATTCACTCTATCACAATTGCCCTTCCCTTGTCTTACATGTCTGCCAGCTCCAAGCTGTGCTTTTCATTTTATATTGTCAAGGTGCAAAGCCTTCCTGTCCTCCTTCCTAGCTATTTTAGTCTCAGTGCTTTGTGTTTGGAAGCTGAAAACCACTGGGCAGCAATTACATCCTATGACGAAGCAAATATTCTTTGCTGCAGAGTCCAGGAGAACTAAGAGCCCCTCTGTGCACCACTGGCCAGGACAGGCCCCGCGCGCGTACAGGACCGTTCTCACTCTTCACCACCTGCTCAAAATCAGGCCACGTTTTTATTTGCTTCATGTGGGAGCTATGCCTCTCACGAAAATGTCTGGTTTTTCCAGAAGGTGTTGATCACCTCTTCACAGTGGGAAGCAGAAACCTGTGCCTTCTTCCCCGGGTCCCTAATCTCTTCCAAATTGTCCATTTATTGTTTGGAATCTTTCTGTTCTTCTTCTTGAAGCCTGCTGACCCCCTGTTCTCACTGGGCAGGTGCCTTCATTTAAGGATCCTAATAGAAACGTCCTTTAGCATAACTTCCTGTCTTTCCCGCAGTTTCTAATCGCCTTGTGTTCCTTGCTTACTTCCTGGTGTGTGTGTTCTATCTCATTAATCTCCTGCAGTATCCCCATTGCACTCTGTGGAAGGTCCTCCCCCTCCCACTCCCGCCTCAGAGACTGCTTTCCTGGTGCCTCCATCCTCCTACGCTAATAAGACAGACTGCTCGCCAGACCTGGGGACAATTTTATCTAAGGATACCTTTCATGGCTGCCATGGATTGGATACATCATTCCCTGGATCTCTTATCCTCTTTCTTGGTTTACACTGTTGTTTTCTAAAATACATCCTCAAGTAACTTCCTTTAAAAGATTGAGCCCCAGGTGGTGTGTTAAGTGGTTAGGGCGTTGGTCTACACACTGAAGGGTCTCTGTTTGGATTCCCAGTCAAGGGCAGGTACCTGGGTTGCGGGTTCACTCCCCGTCCCTGGACAAGGCGCATGTGAGAGGCAACCAGTGGATGTGTCTCTCACACTGATGTTTCTCTCTCCATCACCTCCTCCCTTTCACTCTCTCTAAAAAAGCAAAGGAAAAATATCCTCATGAGGATTAACAAAACAAAACAAACAAGATTGAGTAGGATATAAACTTTCAGGTCCTGGCCTGCCTCACTTCTATAAAATTAAACTAATGCCTATTCCTGGAGTATAATTCTAGTTAATAAATATTCACACACACACACACAAAAAACACATGCTATATCAAGGAGAAATTTAAAATGGCTGCTTCCATATGGACACAAGGAACTGACATAAGGAAAAAGAATAAACTCTTGAAAGAGTAATAAAAAGTCAACAATGCAAAAGATGCCTCAGGTAGAACCTAATAAATATCCATTAGAGCCTTAGGCCTAGAGAAGCGAGAGAGAAGCTGAACCAGCCAGTGATGCTCTTACAGGGGAAGCAAGACTTCAGTTGAGTTCAGAGAGCAGGCAATATGTTAGGGATAGACTAGGTATTTATGAATATTCAACAGTAGACTTATGGCCAACATTAGTCTGACAGAATGACTGGCAGTCCACGGAAGCTCTGCTCTGTCTCACTCTCAGTGTTACCAACATTTTTATTTCACCAATTCAATCAAGATATAATTTTAGCCGAAATCGGTTTGGCTCAGTGGATTGAGTGTGGGCCTGTGGACTGAGGGGTCTAGAGGTCGAGGGCTCGGTTCCGGTCAATGGCCTGTACCTTGGTTGCAGGCACGTCTCCAATAGGGGGCGTGCAGAAGGCAGCTGATTGATGTTTCTCTCTCATCGATGTTTCTAGCTCTCTATCCCTCTCCCTTCCTCTCTGTGGAAAAATCAATAAAATATATTTTTTTAAAAAGATATAATTTTAAAATATGAAAGTATAATTTACCCCTGACCAACAGACAAACTCTCTGGCTATTCAGGGCCGTAACAATGAACTTGCCTCACGTGTGGGAGGAATTGTGTATATCCCTATAACTGCCCTACTTGTTGGACTGTGAAGGTGCAGGCACTGGTCTTTATTAGTAGAGTGTCACTGAACAGGACTGAGTCACTCTCTTTACCATCCTTTTTTTTTTTTTTTGATCCTCAACAGAGGATGTGTTTCCACTGAATTTTAAAGATAGAAGAAGAAGAAGAAGAAGAAGAAGAAGAAGAAGAAGAAGAAGAAGAAAGAGAGAGAGAGAGAAAGAGAGAGAGATTGATTGGTTATTTCCCTCACATGCCCCAACCAGGGATCGAACCGGTAACCTAGGCATGCGTCCTGCCTGGGAATAGAACCCGAAACTTTTCGGTGTATGGGATGATGGTCCAACCAACTGAACCACCTGGCCAGGGCATCATCATCATCCATTTTTTAAATTTGTTCTTATTGTTCCAATGAGGAGTCAAAAAGATCATAAATCACTTCTGCTCCCCATCCACTCCCATCTTTCTTATTGGCTGGTGTGTGACCCTGACAGCACGATGGCTTGGATCAAGAAGTCATCAGGGCCCAGCCGGTGTTGCTCAGTGGTTGAGCATCGACCTATGGTTTGATTCCCGGGGGCGTACAGGAGGCAGCTGATCAATGATTCTCTCTCATCGTTGATGTTTCTATCTCTCTCTCCCTCTCCATTCCTCTCTGAAATCAATAAAAATATATTTTTAATAAAAAATAATAAGAAAGAAGTCACCAGGGAACTGTGAAGACTGGGCTTCTCCATGGCAGGTCCTCGGTGGACCTGCAACACCTACATCAGCGAGAACACGCGCCTTCATTCCTCCCAGCGCCAGCACTCTGTCCAATTGCACCGGAGGAGAGGCCTTAGGGAAGGAGACTTTCAGGAAGAGAGAGAGAGACCTTTAGGGGTGAAGTGAGGATGGGAGAGTGTGGGTGGGGACGGGTCTCCTCCGCAGGCTCTGACCTAAGGCTGCTCCTGCTGGACGCAGCTAGAACACCGCTGCTCTGCCATCAGGGCACTTAGGGAATTTAAACACGGTTCGCAGCAATTGCTCCGATGATCTACGATATCTTGGCTGGTTTATTCACCATCACATGCCCGGGGCCTGGCATGTGGCGGGCGCTCTGTGCTCGTGGAATGAATGAGTGAATGGGTTGAAAGTAGCTGCATTTCCTCAAAGGCAAGAGCCAGTCCTGAACATTCTGCTTTCACCGGAGCTGCAGATAGTCCAGGAGGACCTGGGGCAGTGGCGAGGGAGGGACTGCATTTTGCCTGGGCTGCTTTGTCATGCAGGTCGAGGGGAGCAGAGAGATCAAGTGCTCAGAAGAAAGGTCCAGAAAGCCCCCCCCCCACAAACACACACCCAGAGATGGAGCCAGAGTCAGCTCCGCAGAAGGGCACAGAGCAAGAGGGGCCCACCACCTCCAGAGCACTCACCAGGCGCCAGGCCCCTGAGCTCCGGGTAATCTCTGCCCTCCCAGCAACCCGGATGCACCCCTGATTCACAGATGGGAACCCTGTCAGGATCACGACCCCTTCCGGCGGGGGAGGGGGAACAGGGGCTGTGCACCCAGTCAGCTCCACAGGCACCAAATGAAACACGCAGGATTAGCTCACGGAACATTCAGAAATCTGTGCGCCCAGGACTCACCTGTTCCACCGCTTTTGTGATTCCCTTGTTTTCTCAGAAAGGGTTCTTACAGAAATCCCCCGGGATTCTGATCTAACAAAGCAAAGTGTGTGAAGCGAGACACTGGGTGGGGGGGCGGCAGCAAAGGGACCCGGTGAGGTGAGACCCGGGGCGGGCACAGGTGGCAGCTGCTGCCCAGCTCGGGCGGCTCCCCGCTCAGCAGGGCCTGGTACAGCGCCTCCCGCCTGGCACGATTCCTTTGTTTCCTCAAAAGCCCAGCGTGTGGCACTTACTGAATTCACCACTTTTTTAAAAATGCATGGAGTCGGGAGCAGCCCTGCTGGTGATGGCCACATCTCAGAGCTGACGGGGCCGTGCTCACACTCCAGCAGGTGGGTTTCTGACGCGCCTGCTGACCCACAGCCTCCCCTGGGTACCAGCACCCCAAATGGCAAACGCGAGGTGAGCAGCCTGCGCCAGGCGGGCAGGGGTGAGGCACCGCGGAGGGGGCACCGCTGCCAACAACCTCGCCTCCTGCTCGGGCAGAGACGGCCCCTCGGGAGGAAAGACAGCAGAGGGACAGCAGGCCGTCCTGCGTGGGGGGAAGGGGGGGACCCTCTCCAGCGCCGCACAGGCCCCCCCTAAGCCGCCAAGGCGAGGCCGCGGGAAAAGGCCAGAGCAGAACAGAAGACACTTCAGCTGAACAGACCTCGCTTCTCGGGAACTTGGAGCCAGACGCCGGCTGGCGGGCAGGGCGGGCTGCCCCTGATGAGGCGAGCGGTCCCCACCCCCAATCCCCCATCCCAAGGGAGGGGGAGGGCGCCCCTTGCAGGAAGGGCAGTGAGAGCTCAGCAGGAAGCTGAGTGGGGAAAGGCGTTCAGATGGAGAGGGCGGGGGTGCGGGGAAAAAGGGGTGGTCGGAAAACTCACCCCTCTCGGACGCACCCGCCGGCACCCTGTCTCTGCGACAGGCTCCGGTTTAAAATTTGGACCACGGGGTGGAGGGGGGGGGGGCGCACAGGGTTCCTCCAGGCAGACAGGCTGCGACACAGAATTGCACAGGCGGCTGGCTCTCCACGTTCCAGGGACCGGGAGGGTGGGAGTGAGCGGGGTCCCCTCCAGCCATGGGAGACCCCATCCCGCAGGGGTCCGCCCCGGCCCGTGTGGCTCAGTGGGTTGGGCTCGTCCTGTGCACCTGGAGGCTGCGGGTTTGTTCCCGGTCCGAGGTCCGGGCACATGCCCGGTTGCCGATGGAGGCGCTCGGTTCCTGGAGGGGGGGGCGTGCAGGAAGCAGCCCAAAGACGTTACCATGTTTCTCTCTCCCCCTCCCTTTCTGTCTCTGAAAATCAAGTTTTAAAAAAAAATCGTAAAAGCACACAAACCCACAGGTATCCAAACTAACCATCCCGGTCCCCTCGGCGCCCCGCGGCGGGGTGCCCGGTGGCGGGCGGGGCTGCTGGCGGAATCGCGTCTCCGAAAGCAGGTGAGGGGGTGTCTGGGGCTGCGGGGTTCCTGAGCCCGGCTGGCCCCTTCTCCCCAATTCCTCCCACTTCCCGGACTCCCGGGACGCGGCCGCTGCCACGCGTGGCCGCCAGGGCTCCCCCCTGCGGGTCCCAAGCCCCTCGGAGAACGGGGTGCGCGGCGAGAGAAGGGGCGGGAGGTTTCGGGGCGCCGGGAGAGCGGGGGGGGGGTCGTGGCGCCGCCCGCGGGGCTCCAACATCCCGGCAAAGTTTCCTGCTCTTGGTCCGGGACCACCTCGTCCCCAGGCCGGGGAGGTGAGAGGCGGCCGGGAGCCCCGCGCCCTGCAAGGCGCCGCTCCGCACGCACCTGCCGGGGCGCCCCCGCCGCCCCCCGCGCGCGCGGCCCGCTTACCCAGCCCCGGCACGAAGGTGTTGAGGAAGAGGCAGAGCACGGCCACCGGGAAGGGCAGGTAGGGGATGGCGGCGCGCAGCGGGCCCTTCTTCTCGCGGACCTGCACCACCACCCCGCTGGACGCGGCCGCCCGCGGGTCCGCCGCCGCCGCCGCCGCCGTCTCGGCGTCTTTGTGCGAAGGCTCCATGGCGGG
>JAAGEH010000186.1:387927-414415 GCA_011751065.1 Lasiurus cinereus | reverse complement strand
CCCACAGCCAGTCCCCACAGCCAGTCCCCACAGCCAGTCCCCACAGCGGCCAGTCCCCACAGCCAGTCCCCACAGCAGCCAGTTGTAGTCCCTGCAGTGGCTTGAGCAGTTTGTATCCTTCAGCTGTCCCAGGCGCCCGCTCCCGCCCTTTTTGGAAGCAGTGGGAGTCCTAGAACTGATGACACCAGAGGATGGGAGAAACATGGGGGTGCCAAAAGAGAAACAGGGAGGAGAGAGAAGGAAGCGAAGAGGGAGAGACAGACAGGCAGGGACAGAGAGCGCTTGCCTCTTACCTTAGAGATAACCTGCACCGGACACAGGGCTGGACCATGTGCCTTTACACTCACGACTGGCATTTAGCTAAGAAAGGTGCAGACAGAAAACAAAACTCCGAGCAGCAACCACGAAGCCCGCCCAGCCTAGAAGGCAGGTGCTGTCAGTCCTGCCCCTCCTTGAGTCCCGAGGCGGGGTGGTCCACGGCAGACACCTTACCTGCTGCCGGTCCTCCAACTGCACTCCCTGGGGCTCTGCAGCCGCAGCCCCACCCCCCGGGGCAGTCTTCCCTCTCCCCACCCTCACCTCGGGCAGCTCTTGCACAGTGCCTGGTCTCACGTGTCCTCTGATGACACAGGGGGACGTGCAGCTCAGTTACCTGGCAGGCACTACACACAGGTCTCTTGGCATTTAGTTCCTGGGCGGGGGTTGGTTTGTTTCCTCTTAGCCACTCAGCGCTTCTGCCAGCGTCTCCAAGGCTTTGGGGGGGTGCCGTGCTGCAAAGGCCCCCCTACCAAGGTCCTTGGGCCTATGCCTAGGGCCAGCTCCTCCTGCCCCATCCCCCACGCTCCAGAGCCCTGGGGCTGCCTCAGAGAGCCCTAGTGTGGCTGTGCCTGCGAGGTGGGCGGGGCACGTGCATGGGTCATATGGAGGGCCCCAGAGGGCACAGTCACGTGGCAGCCATGGAGGGGCAATCCTACTTCTGTCACTCACCAACCACGTGACCTTGGGCAAGACACTTAGACCCTCAGGGATTTGGTTTCCCCACTGGAAAACAAGGACGCTGAGAGTCCCTGCCCTTCAGGTTGGCGTGAGGCCTGCAGGGGTCATTGGCAGGTAGCTGAGCAAGTGCTCAGAGTAAGTGCTCGGGACGTGCACGTGTGACCATTGTCATCGTTACCACTTGGGAAGGAGACTGGGCAGTTCCCGATGCCAGAGTCCTCTACTCGCCTCCTTTGCAAAACACAAGCACGCGGAGTACAGAAGATTGCCCAGGGGCCCTTGGGGTTGGTGTGAGGGAGGAGGCATGACCCTAAGGCGTGTAAGAAAGGGCCCTGGAGAGTAACGAGGTAAGTGGTCATCTCAGCAGAGTGACCAAGAGTGACCTTCCCAGCATCCCAGAGGACCACTTCATCACTCACTATCCCGGATCCCTGGTCTCCACCGGTCACTTCTTTGGGATGAGGATCAGTCCCCAGACAAAGATTGAGTTGCTTTGAGGGACTTATTTCTTTGATGTAAGTATTGCCACCTCATCAAATACCGGGGGTGTGAGATGGAGAGTTGAGTCTTCCGTCTCCGCTGAGAAGAGTGGGTCTGGGGGACTTGTTCATGAGTGGGTCTGGGTGGAGGTCTTAGCAAGCAAGGGGAGGGGTTGGAGTAGTACTGGGGCCGGAACCTAACGGGGAAGGGATTTTGCAGGTGTCATCAGGGTGGCAGTGAGTTGATTGTGAGCTAAGTTGTGTGAACCTAACGTAGCCAGGTGGGAGCCCTAAAAAGGGACTGGGCCCGCCTGCCCTGGAAGCTCTCCTGTAAGCGGAGGGAGTCAGTGGCCTCGCGGAGGAGGCCACGGGGCAGGGAGCTGGGGTCCTGGGCCTGAGAGCAGCCCCGCAGTCACAGGGCAAAAAGATCAGCCCTCTCAGCAGCCTGAGCGCTCAGCGGCGGCTTCCCGTGGTCTGATCCTCCCCAGGAGGCTGCAGCCAGTGGACACCTGGGCTGCAGCTGTGGGTCCTAACCCCAAGCCCCTGAGGCCCGGACTCCTGACCCAGGAGCTCTGATGGGTAATGTGTGCCGTTTCACGTCACTGAACCTGTGTGAAGGTGACAATGTCAAACTGGTGTGAGGAGGGAACTCGTCCTGGGCTGGAGGTAGGAGGCGCGGGGGGGCAGGCTCCCGCCACACACCCTGCCTGCTTCCACTCAGCTGGGCCACAAGAGGCAACCCTGACCGCCCTGCTGGCCCCACTCTACTTCTGTTCTTGAGGCAGATCGGGCTGTATTTGTGGGACCGGCTACCCTAAAACCTCTCCCTAAAGCTGCTCTGAGGAGGGCAGCATCCCTGGGTCCCACAACCTAGAGGCTTTACCCTGAGGAGAGCCGAGGGCTCTGCAGCAAAGCGCTCGGCTCCCAGGCCGATGGGGCTGCGGGAGCTTAGGGAAAGCACAGTTTCCATTCAGGCCCCGGCCGGGACCAGCACCCTTCCTTCTGCTCATGCTCCCAGGCAGGGGCCCCCAGCATCCTGGCTCTGGCCCTGCAGGCCTCAGGCCACCTTTAGGCAGCCCTGGGTAAGGAGGCCAGACATACGGGACTGTTCCCTCCAACTAGGGGGCGCAGACTTGTACCCTGGTTTGGAACTGGCTCTGAACCCTGCCCACCATCCTGGAATGGGCAGCTGCCTGCTCTGCCCACCTCAGCCCGCCCCAGCCCTCAATGGCAAAGCCTGTGGGCCCGCCTCCCTTCCCTGGCACTGAGGGTGCCACCCTCTCCTTTGTCCCACCTGCAGCAGGGCCCTGAGCCAACCGAATGGCTCTTATGGCTGGAATCTCTCTAGGTCAGTGGTTCTCAACCTGTGGGTCGAGACCCCGGCGGGGGTCGAACAACCAAAGCACAGGGGTCGTCTAAAGCCATCGGAAAATACATACTGCACATCAGGTATTTACATTCCGAATCATAACTGTAGCAAAATTACAGTTTTGAAGTAGCCACCAACATTATTTTTTGGTTTGGGGTCACCGCAACAAGAGGAACTGTATTGCGGGGCATTAGAAAGGTTGAGAACCACTGCTCTAGGTGATTTGCTTGCTTGCATTTATTTATTTGTTTGTTTGTTTGTTTGTTTATTTAAACCCTAGAACCCTTTCTTCAAACAAAATTCGAACAAGCGCCCTAGCAGGTTTGGTTCAGTGGATAGAGCATCGGCCTGCAGACTGAAGAGTCCCGGATTTGATTTCTGGTCAGGGCACATGCCCATGTTGCAGGCTCGATCCCCAGTGTGGGGCATGCAGGAGGCAGCCGATCCATGATTCTCTCTCATCTTTAATGTTTCTATCTCTCTCTCTCCCTCTCCCTTCCTCTCTGAAATCAATAAAAATATATTTTTTTAAAAATTGAAGAGAATTCAGACTACAAGGCCATAGCCATGGAGCTGCTCTGAGTGGGGGAGGCAGGTGCAGAGCCTATCTGTCCTCTTCCTCACCTCAGCCTCCCCTTTCCAGGAGCCCCTGAGGGGCTGTGTGGCCCCAAATGCTCCTTAAAAGCTTGTTTGGACACTCCTGCCCAAGGCCCTGTCCTGCCCTCCTATTTATCTTCCCCAGGGTGCTCTGGCCAGGAAGTCCCACCCTCTCACACCCAACGAAGCTGTCAATCAATGGAAGCATAAAACCTATTCCCAGTCCACAGAGGCCGAGTCCCTAGACATTCAGCTACCGAGAGATTTTCCCGCTGGAGGACCGTGGCCTCCCTCTCACGGGCCCTGACATGTGACCTTGCGATCTGGGAACCAGTGCTGCTCCTGGCCTTCCAGGAGAGCTGCTAAATAGAGTTGAGAGAGAGCTTATGGCATATCCCCTCTCTCAGGGCTGTGAGGATGGGTCATGTGACTTGCTTGGTCCATGGGATGAGGCTTAATAAGCACTTGCAAAGGGGCTTGCCTCTCAGAATGTTCCTCCTGGGGAGCCAGCTGCGGTGCTGAAGGAAACCAGTTAGGCCCCTGAATGATGGAGGCCATGTGGAGAGAAGCCCTGGAGGAGGAGGGGGCATTGTGGATATGCCAGCCACAGATGCAGCCATAAGAGCGACCTAACCCTCACACAGGGAGCAGAAGAACTGCCCCACTGAGCCCAGCCACCCTCAGGATCATGATCAATAATAAAATTTGACTTCAAGCCACGACATTTTGGAGAAGGTGGTTATGCAGTGGTAGATAACTGAAAACCACCGATAGAACGGGGTGAGGGGTTGTGGGGGAGACAAGTTTCTGGGATCATATAGCCACGCTTTTTCATCCCAGGTCAGCCAGGCATTTACAAAGAGCATAGACCAGCGGGCTCAGCCGAGAGATAGCAAACCTTTACTGGGGACACTGGGAGCCCTGCCACTTAGAATTAAATTAGAAGGAACCAGCGACTGATGGGGAGGAGAGAGGAGCCTTTGGCTTGAGCAAGTCAGAGACCTGGCTGGATGACAAATTGTGCAGAACAGCTTGGCTTTTCTGCAGAAAATGGAATTACGCTTCAATTCAAATTCCTTGCCACTTACAAATTACTTTTTATTTTATTACCTTACAAACCGCCATGCAGACCGTCTCGAGGGCTGTTTTGAAGATGCCGACTGCTCTGCAGAGCTGAGAAGGCAAACCATGTGCCGTCCCCAGCGGCTGGGAGGAGAGGCTTTCTCTTTAGGAAAAAAAAGAGGTCTGGGGACATGTCAAAGGTAATGTCTTAGAAGCAAAAAAAAAAACAACCCAGCAGATGTCCTGGCTGGTGTGGCTCCCTGGTTAGAGTGTCAGCCCATGCACTGAAGGGTCTCAGGTTCAACAGCCGGTCAATAGTACATACATGGGTCGCAGGTCCCATCCCCAGCTCCAGTTGGGTGAGTACAAGAGGCAACCAATCGATGTGTCTTTCTCACATCAATGTTTCTCTATCTATCTATCTATCTATCTACCTGTCTATATCTCAAAACCAATGGGAAAAAACATCCTCAAGTGAGGATTAACAATAACCAAAAAATTCAAGATCAATTGGAAGTTATGGCAGCATCCTGGACAGGGAGAAGTCGTGCGAAATGTTCTAGAATGAATGCTGTCCCAGCCTCCTTTCCATGCCTTCACTCCAGAAGCATTAACTGAACAGCCACTGTGTCTGTCTTCCAGGAACTCACCGCTCAAGGGGAGAGACGGCAGGTGAGCCAGCGGTGCAGACATCCCGCAGACCATGTGGCCAGGTGACCGTGCGGCATCCCGCTGACCACAGTGCCAGGTGACCGTGCAGGCATTCCACTGACCACGTGGCCAGGTGACCATGCAGTCATTCCACTGACCACGTGGCCAGGTGACCGTGCGGCATCCCGCTGACCACGTGGCCAGGTGACCATGCAGTCATTCCAGCTGACCACGTGGCCAGGTGACCGTGCGGCATCCTGCTGACCACATGGCCAGGTGACCGTGCAGGCATCCCGCTGACCACGTGGCCAGGTGACCGTGCAGGCATCCCGCTGACCACGTGGCCAGGTGATTATGGTGCAAGCAGCTCGAATCCCTCGGGGTAGACCGGCCATGGGACTCGGATTCCGCACACCTGTGTGACTTCGCAGCATCCCACACCCGGGGAAGTGGCCCTAAGAAACCCAGGAGCTGGCTGCTGTGTAATGTGTGGGTTTGTGCAAAGCACCACAGGCTCCCAAGTTAGAAGAAAGTAACTTTACATCAAAGACGGCCTAAGGAGTGGATTCCTGGGTGAGTGCACTATTTATTCTCAAGCAGAACTTCCTAGACCAGCTTCTGGCAGACAACCCATGTGAGCGCATTTTTAGCTGGCACCACTCAGGAGCAAAGCGCCGCCATCTCTCCGGCAGGAGTGTCTTGCAGCAGCTTCCCACTGCAGCAGGCGGCCACCATCGCTCACTGGGCTCAAGCTCCCGCCCAGCTCTCACCCGTGAGCCCACGGGCTCCAGGCTTCGGGAGCCCCTCAGGGAGGGGTCCAGCTGTGAAGTTCAAAAGCAGAAGGACTCCTGCACTGATGCCTCCAGCACCGCCCCTCCCAAGTCCACTCCTTCCAGCTCCTTTCATCCTCCACCTGCTCAGACCTGAGCCCCTGAGTCACCGAGGCCCCTCCCGCTCCCTCACAGGAAGGCCTTCTGCCCCCGCCACGCCAGGCTCTGCTTCGGGTTCAACACAGCGGCTCTCGCTCTACAAGGCCCAAGCGGTTCTGAGCTGGTCAGAGGGGTCATAGGTATGGTGGCCGGCTACCTCCTTCCCCACCTGAAGAAAAGAGAGGCAGAGAGGGAATTGGGAAGGAAGAGAGGAAGGGAGGAAAGAAGAGCAGGAAGGAGGGAGGGGAGGGAGAAGGGGGAAAGAACCCCAAGCAAATAAACCCTCATTGTTACACTTCTCTTCCGCCAGCTGAGTGTGAGGACACTGAGCAGTTGTGGGGCCAGGAGGCAGCAGGTGGGGCCCGCCGATCCCTGGGCTGGGGCCACACCGGCTGCTGCAAATCCAGGGGCCTGCACACCCGTCCCCCGGCCAGAGCTCCGCCTCGCGCTGTTTTGATGGGCCAGCGTTCCCGCTGTGGAAGGCCCCGGGGGGCCTGGTTGGCCCACTGGCCCCTGACGGACCCGGACCCGTTCCCCAGAACCCAGCCCCCACTCTGCAGCTTCATTGTGCCTGTGGGCCGCTGGTTCCTTCCCGGTGCTATTGGTTGGTCTCTAACCATACTTCCTCGGGATGAAAGAGGTGTTTTTTCCCGTGAAAGTAAGAACCGCTCAGAGGAAGCATGGAGAGGTACAGAATGTTGTAAAAAGAAAGAAATTGCTGGTCGCCCTGCTGCTCAGAGACCAGTGACATCCATATTTTGGGGAACATTATGTCCCACTGGACACCTTTTACTTTTTTCCAATTTAAGAAGATAAATATTTAAATAAATTGGTGCTAAACAACATGGCAATCATCATGATACAGAAGCATCTCAGGAAGAGAACTGCCTCCTTAACCCCCAGCAAGGTTTTCCCTAAAAATCACTCTCACCCATTACAGAGGGGATGGGGGTCTCTCACGCTCTCTTCTTATGCTTTCTCTTTTTTAAAATATATATATTTTTATTTATTTCAGAGAGGAAAGGAGAGAGAGAGAAACGTCAGTGATGAGAAGGAATCATTGATTGGCTGCCTCCTGCATACCCCCTACTGGGGATTGACCCCAAAACCTAGGCATGTGCCTTTGATCAAAATCGAATCCAGGACCCTTCCATCCACAGACATCACTTTATCCACTGAGCCAAATCGGCTGGCCTCTTCTTATGCTTTCTAAATCAAGTATTCATTATCTCGACTTTGAGAGACTACAAATGTGTTCTCTAGCATCTCCAGTGGCCACACAAAGAGACTTTAAGCACACGCACAGCCCAAACCCAACGCAGCAGCGTGGGCATGGCCACAAATGCTCGTGTCCCCCAAACCCTCGTGTTAAAGCCCTAGCACCCCAGCGCCTCAGCAGGTGACCACTTTGGAGATGGGTACCTAAAGGCGATCAAGTGAAAATGAGATCCGGAGGGATGCTCATACGGAGGAAGGACCCCGAGGGAAGGTGGCCATCGGCCAGGCGAGGAGAAGAGTCCTCAGAAGGAAGCAAACCCGGACACCTCAGTCTGGGACTTGCAGCTGCTGGGACGGAGGCAATCAATCACTGCCGTTTAACACCCGGCTCAGGGTTATTACGGCACCGAGCAGCCTGATACACACACCAGCTGTGCAGCCTCGGGCAGGTCGCTCGTATCTCACCCTCGGCTCTCCACCTGCAGCCTGGGTCGTCACCAAGCTAAGAGCCAACGTGTGTGACCCCCAGGGACCCCCGCATGCATGACGTGGTGAGAGCACGGTACAGAGCGGTGGACCTGGCCTGCTTCCCTTCGCTTGAAAGCAGGTTTTGGTTCTCTACTCCTGCGTAACAAGCCGTCCCAAACCTTCGTGGTTTAAAGCACCGCTAACCGTGAATGCGCTCCCACGGGTCGTGGTCGCCTGAGTGATTCTGTTGGTGTGCCTGAGGGTCTGCTGCGGCAGCGGCGGCGGCCAGCGGGGGCCGGGCTGGCTGAGAGGCTCGGCCCATGGTGTCCCTGCGGCCAGCTGGGGCTCTTTGCTTTGGCAGCTGGATCCTAAGTGCTGAGGGCGAGTGTACAGCACACGGAGGAAATGGAGCTGCTGGTCCTCTCGGCCTGACAGGAGCGTCCTGGCCCTGCCGCCTGTGGGTGAAGCAGTCCCAGGGCTTTTTCACTTGACATGATGCATCCAGACCCATCCGCCTTGTCCCAAATGACAGTATTTCATCTTTCCTTATGGCTGAGTAATATTGCCTTGTCTGTATACACACATGTGTACATACATAAATATACATGCATAGATGCACATACACATGTGTACCTATACAGGTATACCTATAGGCACACATACATATACACATGTGCACATGCATATATGCATATATACACGTATGCCTATACATATATATATATCTGTAGGCACACATACATATACTCATGTGTACATACACTTATATATTATACATCTTCATCCAACCATCCAGGTTCAAGGGGAGGAGAGAGAAACCTTCTCTTGACAGGGAGTGTGAAAACAATCTGCTACAAAATGGGAGGGATAACGTGAATATACACATACTTCTTTACGTTTTTAAAAATTGACTAAAGACAAAGATCACCTAAGGTAATAGAAGTTACCTATGCGGGGAGAGGGAACAGGGTGGAGGAGCTAGGGATGGAAGCCAGACTTCTCCAAATATATCTTATTACATAGTTTTGGCTTTGAATTCATAACAGTTTTTAAATCAAAAAGGCCAAAAAAAGCAAAACAAAAATCAAAAATGAAAAGACAGGCATCTAGCTGCACGCTGCATTGGTGGCATAACAACAGCGAAAATAATTACTTCAAATGAATTTAAAATACAGAACCTGATTGCACTCTCTGGTAGGATTTATTGTAAGGACAAAACAGACCACCACGAAGTCTCATACTGGATTCAGCAATCTTACTGTTAGCAGCAAGATGCACAGAGCAATTGTGAAACTGTTAGAGTTAAACTGTCAAACAGAGCAAGTAAGTAATTGTGCTGAAGTCTTTAAAAGTCAAGCTTTTATCTGATCAACAGAATAAACTGGTGAATATAATAGAATCAGGAGCACAGAAAGGGAGTGGACTGATAATTCTCAGGAGGACAAAAATCATAAAGCATCAAACAGACTGTGAAATTATAGCAGAAAGATTAAAGTTAGGTGAGGTAAATAAGTGATCAATCAAAGGACTTGTATGCATGCTTATAAACATAACCAATGATCACAGACACTGGGGGGTCGGGGTACGCATGGGAGGGAGGGGGGGCAATGGGGAGATATGTATAAAAAATTAATAAAAATTAAAAAAAAAGTCTGCCAGCAAAGACTTAACAGGTAAAAAAAAAAAAAGTCAAGCTTTTCAGGAAAGAGAAAAGAAATGAAAGTACAAACACCACCATGTTAAGTGAAAACCCTATAATCTTACATTTGCATTGAAAGTATCGGTAGAACTCAAGTTGTTGTTTAAGTCGGATGATTTGTTCACTTTCCTGGTGTGTGTGTTACACTCCCGTGAAAAGTTTAATTTTAAGAAACTTCCTGAGCTCTGAGCACTGAAAAGCTCTGCAGGCGATGACCACCAGGAGCAGCAAGCACTCCTGCACCGGGGGCTCTAAGCACCATGTCCTCCCGACAGCCCGGCTCCGTGGAGAAATGACGGAGTCTAGTTCGAGGGCAGGAGATGCCTAAGGGGGGCGTGGGGTACCTTGTTACAGAAAACAAGGGGGCTCCGAGGTCATGGCAAATGACGCAGGAGCCAAGCCCAAGGTGTACCCACCAACCTCAGAATGTGATAACCTGATCACACGAAGGAAGAAGAACTGCAGGAGATCCTAACAGTCTGCTGAGCTGAGAACCCGTCAAGCAGGTGGACCCAGGAAACTGAAGATAATGGGACGCAAACAGGTGGAAGGGGCCCCGGGCACGGGTGGCATCGGTAGCTGAGGGCACATTCAGGCATCCCTGGTCAAGGACACACCAGGGGCTGGGAGAGTCTGGCCAGGCTTCCTCCCCAGGACCGCTCGGGAGCAGGTCCCAACAGTGTCATCACCAACTCGGGTAGAGGGCGCTGAGCTCGGGCAGAGGGTGGTCCAGGCTCTGCATTGGGGCTGGAGGCCCGGCTGCACTGGGGCCCCTGGCGCTAAGCTGTGGACTCCCCCACCCAGGACGTGGCCAGCCATGCCCGGCGGACAGGTGGGCGGGAGCTAGGACAGGGACTGAACAACCGGGGTGTGGGAGGAAGCACTAAGCCATTCCTGGGCTGACATAAGGGAAAAGAAGGGAAGAGCCAGCCGGCCACCTTCCCACGTCCCTCCGGTCACTGGTGTGAGGCCTTGCTCCGCCTCCGCCGGCTGTTCCGCCATCTGCGCCGGGCTGGCCGCCCCCTCAGCTGCGTTGACCATGCTGTCCCCTGAGCATCGAGCGTCGTGTGGGTGTCTGAGCAGCCTGGCGCGTGAGCAAAAGCCCACTGAGGAGCACATCCTGGTCTCTGTGCCCGCGCCCCGCTCACACCCCAGCCGTCCGATTGGCCAGCAGCTCCTCTTCTCGGGGACAGCACCACCCGCTCAGGCACCTCTGTGCCACCTGCTCCGGATCTTCTTAGAGAAGCCACGGCATCCCTGAGCCACGGAGGCGCTCTGATCCGCCCACAGCTGCAAAAGAGAGACCCAAGGTTCCCCAGCTGGGACGAGGCCAGAGTTGCTTAGGGGTCTGGGGGCCTGGGGTTCGGGGGTGGGGCGGGGGGGGGGGGGGGTACCTTCAGTGAAGGCCAGGAAAGGCATGGGGAGTCTGCAAAGGCCTTTGATCGCCACTCAACTCTGATAAGAAGGGACTATTTTTTAAAAATATTTTTTATTGATTTTTTACAGAGAGGAAGGGAGAGAGATAGACAGAAACATCAATGAGAGAGAGACATGGATCAGCCGCCTCCTGCACACCCCCTACTGGGGATGCGCCCGCAACCAAGATACATGCCCTTGACCGGAATCGAACCCGGGACCTTTCAGTCCGCAGGCCGACGCTCTATCCACTGAGCCAAACCGGTTTCGGCAAGAAGGGACTATTTGCAGACAAACGAGGGACAGACTCCAGGCTAGCGGCTAGCTAACGCTCTCTGTGGAGGGGGAGCTTCTGTTTTGCGTTAATGGGGGGCTGATGACTGTCTCTGAGGAGAGCTTCAGATTTCCCTGCAGATAGAAGGGTCAGCCAGCAGGCAGCGGTGGTGCCAGCCCGGGCCTTGGCCTGTGGCAATCATCCGCCTTCAGGCACAGGCGCCTCCGCCAGGGCCCGGCCTTAGCTCAGCGGCCCCCGGGGGTTAATAGAGAAGCCAAGTCCTCCACCACATGCACACCCAGCGCCACCTCTGCGCAGCCTGCAGGACCAGGCCCTTCCTTGCCAGGGGGAGGGGGGACAGCGGGGAGGGAGAGAGGGCTGGCGGCTCCTGGCAGGCGCTCAGGGAAGTCCCTTTGGCCCACCTGCCCTGACTCCAGCCAGAACCACCCTCACTGGCCTGCTCCCCTTACCTGGTTTTATTTTCCTTCACAGCACGGCTCCCCCCCAGGTGTCATCCAATATGTGTCCCCTTCTCTGTGCCCCTCCCCGATGGCAGGAACAGGTTCTCCCGATGGCCCCGCACACAATAGGGCTCAACAAATACCGTTGGACCAGGGACACACGGGTGTGCTGCCTGCTTCATGCCCATGGATTCCCTGCCGGCCCCTCCCAAGCTCTGCTCCTGAGAGTCCTCTCCCCCCCTCCCCTGAGCAGCATGGCTCAGAGACTCTGAGCCCCAATGCCTGTGTGTCAGGGGTCACCTGGCCACCTCCCTGGGGTCGTGGCGACAGCATTGCTAGAGACACACTCGGGCTCAGAATGTCAGCTCAGGGCCCACGGTTCAGCCTGGTGGTTGAGACAGAGAACACCCAACACCATGCACGGAATTGGCACGAAGGAAACTGCTCCTTCTCAAGGCCTCCAGCCCACGGCACTCCACGTGTCCTTTCCGGGAACCACAGATGCTCGGCGACAGCCAAGATCCGTCTTCCAGAAACAGGAGCCAGGAGGTATTTCTGGCCCAATTAAGCACTCCTGCCTGACATGTGGGCAACGCAGCCTCGCCTCCTCGCGTCCCTAACGTGAGAAACATGGGCTCTGGCCTCGGGGCCTGGTCCCCTTCCTGCAGGTGCTTCCCTCCAAGGCCACAGGTACAGGTGTGGCCAGGAGGGGGGGTCTCTAAAAGGATGTGGTCACGTGGGGCATCGGCCTCAGGCCATGCATCGAATGTGGTTTTACAAACGATCAGGATTGGGAACCCGGCTGGTCCCTCCATGGCAGAGATGGGAGAAGTCTGGGCGACTCTGAGCGCCACCTCCGGGGCTGACACAGCCGCCAGCCGTGGGTTCAGCTCAGGTGTGGCAGAGCGGGGTCTGCTCTGGCAGGAGACCAGGCTGAGTCTGACTCTGACTGAGCGCGAGAAAGGTGGGTGGCTGGAAAGACGGAGTAGATTAAGGGCACACATTTGAGAAACTCCCAAGTAAAACATACCAGCGCCAATGGACCCGCCCGTGTGAAAGGCCCGGCTGGGCGCGGGGAGAAGAAACCACCAGCCCACAGCTGTCTTCAGGCCAGAGCCTGCCCTTCTGGCTTCCTGCCCAGCCCTGAAGGGGGTGAGGGAGGGTGGCCTGTCCTGGGCCTGTGGGTCTCCAAGTCCCGGGCTTGGGGAACCCTGCTGTCCCACCTGCAGCCTCCGGTTGAAGAGCCCCGCCCTGAGGCCTGACGACCTTTGGGGGTCAGAGCCCCTTGCCATTATGTGGACTCTGGCTGTGACAGGCGTGGGTCCGCCTCCCTCCTGGCCTCCCTGTGGGAATACAGGCCGTGACATTTAGGGGCGTCTCCATGCAAGAGAGGTGAGGGCTGGGCGACGGGGAACAGAGCAGGTGGTGATCTGCCTGTTCGCTTCCTGAAGCCCGCGTGGCACTTAGCATAGAGTTGGTAGTGTTTGTTTCTGAAAGCCGTGTCCCGGGGCCTGTGGCACCTGGTAAGATCCCGGAGCTGTGGGCTGGGTGTGGCCTGGTCCCGTTGTAGAGGGGAAATAGCCAGCTTGGGCCACGGGAGCCAAATTAATTACCACTAATTACCACTGATGAAGCACCTCCCTAGGCCAGGTGCTTTGCAAGTGTTTAACGTAATGGCCCCTCGTGAGAGAAGTGTCATTAGCCCGGGTTTCAGGTGAGGATGCCAAGGCTCAGAGGTTAAACAACCTCCCCAAGGGCACACAACCTGCCACAGAGCCAGTGGTGAAGCTCAGGACCTTCTGACCTCAGAGCCCAAGTCCTGGCTGCTGCCTTGTGCCCCTCTTCTTGCGAAGAGCAAATGGGGGGGCAGGAACAAGAGCCTGGGCACAGCCTGCTCCCCTGGGAAGCCCCGGCTCCAGCAAGGGGCTGCTCGCAGAGGAGGCCTGTCACTGAGCCTGTTCTTCTATCCAAGTCATTCGCAGAACCAGCCCAACTCCCCCCGGCTGGTGGCGCTGCTGTGCCCATTGGTACCACGTTGAGATGCAGCCACACAGGTCGGCAAGAGCTGTGTTCCCGCATCTCCCTCTTAAGCCCCTCGCCTGACCATGCAGGAGCCCCCACTCAAGGGTTAATGCCTGGCCGTGCACAGGGCCTCCTGGATTTCGCTCCAGGGGTGGCTGGTGCTTGGCCAGTGCTGGTCCCTTTTCTCAATATTTTGAAAGTCTCCTTTGGGACCCGCCTCCTAGGGGCACTGCTGGTCTAAAGGGCACCCCAGCCATCCTGAACCTGGGGTGAAGTGGCCCACCTGCCCCGACCCAGCTGCATCTAGGGGTCGGCCTCGCCCCTGGAGGGTATGGTGCCCAAGGCAGGGGCAGCCAGGGCTTGACAGAGGCCACATAACCAGCTGGGCAACACTCAAGGCTCCTGAGCCAACTGTGGGGCCCTGGTGAGCCAGGCTGGCTGGCTGGATGGTCCAGAGAGGGATCTATGGTGGGACCAAAAAGTACAGGGAGTCAAAGCCAGACAACCGGCTCTGAGCTTGGGTCAACGGGGTGGGACAAGGCCCCGGAGGGAAATAAACCTCTGAGGTGGTGCAGAAAACACAGGAAAATATGCTTAGAGGCTTGGAAGGTGAGCACATAATTCCAGTCTAAAGACAGGGTGTCATATGGGTGCCTGTGGCCAGGCCCACGTGGTGCTGCTCTGTGGCCTGCAGGCTCTGAACCTGGGGTGTGGGGGCAGAGGGTATGGGGCACACCTGACACCCAAAAGCCACGAGGAAGGGAGCAGTGACTAGGAAAGGACAGCGTTTTGCCATCAGCCAGGCAGCTCTGTCCCTGCTCCTGCCCCAAACCCCAGCTTTCACTGAGTGTCTCCATCGCATATTCTGACTTAAAACACCGTGCGACTGTCTCTGTGCCCGAGACATAAAAATGACAAAGCCTCATAGGTGCCGCTCGGCTCCGTTCTGCCCCCGGCCTGCCGCCAGCCTCATATTGCGTTAGTGTGCAGTTCGATGGGTTTTTTATTACAGTTGGAATTAAATAACTGGAAGATGGATTCAGTGGGCTGAGGGAAAACAGAAGTTTAATCAAAGGAAATAACAGAGTCGATCTGGTTCTAGAGTTGCAGGATGTACCGAAGGGCCCAGGGGCCTGCTGACGGCATCTCTCTCCCTCTGAGCCGCCCGCCCCAGGTCTGCCCACAGGAGCTTCGAGGTGACTCACCTGCAGGAGGAGAGGCCGTGGGCCGGCCACCGCCCTCAGAGCCACCGGCCTGGGTCAGGAGGTCAAACCCAGCGTCGCCAGCCTCCTCATCAAAGCGGGACTGAAGGGGCTGGTGCTTTAATCTCTCTCATTCCCTGAGGTCCTGGGGCAACAAACCCCCTGACCAGCGGGTTGTACATTAAGGCGTGGGGGCCTTGAGTCTTGGGTGTTGCCAGAACTTTTATGGCAACAGAAGAGGGTAGAGGAGGAGGGGGAGATGTAGCCTGAGACCTTGGGGCGCAGCTGGTCGTGGCTGGTGACCGGGCCAGTTCCTTGGAGTCTTTCCTTCGTGTTTGATTTCAGGGATTTTCCAGGAAAGGCAGAGCCTCTGTGTGGGCACCCCCTCCCCCCCCGGGGAGGCCACCTCTGCAGGGAGGGGACAGAGACGGGCAGGGAGTCTGCCGAGAGGCAGGAAGGCCAAATCCCGGGGCTCCCCAGCCCGGGCCACTGCCCGCCAGGGGACTTGGGCCCCAGGGCAAGCGCAGGTCAGGTCTCCATCACGGTGTGACCTGGCGAGGCTCAACCTCCAGGAGCCCTGGTTTCTTGTCTGCAAAATGGGGAGGAAAATCCCCCCTCACAAGGTTGCTCTGAGGACTCGACGAACTTGGTAAGTGGTGGCTGCTTCCCAGGAGTGCCTTCGCCGGGCTGCTCTGGTGCTTCCGCTCTCTCTTCACCTGCATCTGTCTCAATAGCCACGCTTATGCTTCGACATCTGCATCCATGCATCTGCGTCTATTTCTATTTCTACATCTAGACCGTCAGCTCTACCTTCACACCCGACTCCCCATCGGCATCTGCCTCAGAGCTGGAGCGCTGAACCCTGACACTCCCGGGTGTCCCAGCAGCAGCTGGAGGGGTCTGGGTCCGGGACTTCGGACACATATTAGCGGGACTGGCAGGGCCAGGCCTTCCTGGGTGATGCAGATGCTTCAGCCCAGCTCGCAGATGCCTCAGATCCAATTAACTTGGCAGACAGGAGAGCTCAGAACAGCCTTGCATATTAAATTCTGCTCCTGGCTCCAAAGGCTCACCCCCGCCCCCTTACCACCCCCACTCCGCCAGGCTGTGTGCTGGGGAGAACAGACACAGGGCATCTGCTTAGCTGCTTCTGTCAGGCCAGGGTTTTGGGGTGAGCCAGGCTATTTTTATTTATTTATTTATTTATTTATTTATTTTTATTTTAGAGAGGGAGAGAGAGATAGGAACATCAATGATGAGAGAGAATCATTGATGGCTGCCTCCTGCACGCTGCCTACTGGGGATGGAGCCCACAACCCAGGCATGTGCCCTGACCAGGAATTGATTGGTGACCTCCTGGTTCATAGGTTGACGCTCAACTACTGAGCCATGCTGGCCAGGCACAAATGCATTTTTGAAAGTATAACCCAAAGACCAGGAGACTAGAGAGGAGACAATTATAGATAAGAGGTTTTGACGAAGTTTGGAAGACAGAAAGCAGATGGCGGGGCGCGGGGGGGAGGGGGGGAAAATGAGCAGAGGAGAGGTAAGCTGAAGCGCCTGCGGAGGAGGCTGCACTGGCACGGGGCGGGGCAGCGGCTACCCCGGGTGTGGCCCTGTGTGGGCTGAGAGAGGGAGGTCTGGGTGGGAGACCCCCAGGTTCCCTCCTTTGCACCACCCAGCTGGGCAGTTCACATCCTCCTCGCCCCTACCCAGGTGGACGTGGAGCTACCGAGCAAAGGGAGGAGTATGGTGAGGGTTGGGCTGCAGTCTAAACACTCCAGAGTGGATTTGTGGGTCCTTCTTGCTGGTCCTGCTGCAGGCATCCTGTCCCCAGCAAGAGAAAACTTCACTAAACACTGATATTTGGCAACTTCGACGGTAAAAGCCCCACCGGCTCTCATGCTGCACCCACACTGAGCTTCCAGTAAGATTTATGAGCCTGGTCGGCCTGACTCAGGGGCTGAGCATCGATCTAGGAACCAGGAGGTCAAGGTTCGATTCCCAGTCAGGGCACATGCCCGAGTTGTGGGCTCCATCCCCAGTGGGAAGCGTGCAGGAGGCAGCCGATCAATGATGGTTCTATCTCTCACTTCCTCTGCCTTCCTCTCTGAAATATATTAAAAAAAAAAGATTTATAGAGTCTCTTGGAACCAGGGACAGAGAGTCAGGGAGTAACAGATATTTCAGGAAAGACTCCAACATGAACATGAAGTCAAATCAAAGGCAGGGCTGTGGGGTTGCAAGGCCCAGAAGACACATTCAGAAAGAATTCTAGTGCAAATTCTCAAAGAAATAAGAGAAGACTTTGCCCTTCGCGGGAAAGGAAATAATCAGAGAACAAGAACAAATTCATGGCCGAGACCGGTTTGGCTCAGTGGATAGAGCGTCGGTCTGCGGACTGAAAAGTCCCAGGTTCGATTCCAGTCAAGGGCATGTACTTTGGTTGCGGGCACATCTCCAGTAGGGGGTGTGCAGGAGGCAGCTTATCAATGTCTCTCTCTCATCGATGTTTCTGACTTTCTATCCCTCTCCCTTCCTCTCTGTAAAAAATCAATAAAATGTATTAAAAAAAAAAAAAGAACAAATTCATGGCCCGGCTGTGTAGCTCAGTGGATTGAACGTTGTCCCTTGGACCAAGAGGTCCCAGGTTCAGTTCCCGGTCAGGGCACATGCCCGGAGTTGCTGGCTCAATCCCCATAGGGAGCATGCAGGAGGCAGTCGATTGATGTGTCTCTCTCTCATCCCTTTCTCTCTGAAATCAATAAAAATATATTTTAAAAAAGAATGAACTCATGGACATGTAATATAGAAACAGAAATTCGGTAAAGGAAACCCTGCCACCAAGGAGAACCAACAAAGAGGACCAAAGGAAGATGAGTTCAGAGGATTAAAGGATCCAGGAGGCAGCAAAGAAAATAGGTGGGAAGGAATGATTTTTTAAATATACACAAACCTAGTCATAGAGTAGGAAGGCCTGAATTTCCACAGTGACAGGGCCCATTGTGGGTTCATCGCTACAAATGGGAAGGCCTGAAATTTCAGAACACCAATGATGGAAGATCTCAGAAGCTTCTAGAGTTAACGCAGGCATAACGAGAGAACCAGGAGCCCAGGTAGCACTGACTTTTCTGTAGCAACACTGGAACCAGGAGACGCGGGACCCGTGCCTTCAACATTTCTCACGGGAAGAAGATTACTTTTCAACGCAGGATTCCATGTGCAGCCCCATCAGGAAACGTTACATTTGTTAGATGTAAAAGGACTCAGACAAATAGGGCTGCCCTGTATCCTGTCTTTAAACAACTGCTGAAGGCTGTGCTCCACCAACATTGGCCCAGACCCACTGAGGAGATGTGGCTGGGAGAGCAGAGCCACCAGCGAGACAGAGCCGAGCAGGAAGGCAGCTCTCCAGTGACAGCTGGGCCGCAGGCTGAGAACAAGGGCACAGCGTGGAGAAGCGGGAGAGCCGCTCAGGAGGCAGATGCCAGGGGGAAAACGCGATCGATACTTTAAATAATAGGTCTCATTGCTCAGAAACCAAATCATTAGGCACTTGCAAGAGCTGCAGGAGCAACTGGGAGGCTGGGGGCAGGGACTAAGGCAAGGCACATAGAAAAGTAGGTAAATTTAAAATGAGCTAATTATTAACTCCAAGATCAACAAAGGAAGAGAGGAAACATAATCACTGCATACTACTTGCTCTGCTATAAACAACATTTACACAGTTGTAATAATTAAACACTGCCTACTGATAGTAATTAGAAATACTGAGGCCATTATCCTGAGAGGGGAGGCGGGGGCAGGGAGTGGGGAGAAAACAGATCCGTGTCTGCCATACTAGGGCATCCATCTTTTCTAAATGTGGTAAATGGAGAAGAGCCACATAAGCACATCACTTAGCAATATGAAGATAAACACCAGAAGACACAGCTCCAGAGTGTGTTTGTTTTCCATAGCTGCGTAAAAATAGCCACAACTTAGCGCCTCAGAACAACATCTGTTCATGACATCACAGTTGCCACAGGTGTAGAGTCTGGGCCTGGACCCTACACAGTGTCTCCCCACCCCCGCCGGCGTCAGCGCACCTGAAGGCTGGACTGAGGAAGAATCGCCTTCTAAACTCATCCAGGTGGCTGGCACAGTTCACTCCTTTTCATTGCTAAATGATGTTCCATCTTCATTACTAAAGGAATAAGAGGCAAATTGACCATACCTTCGTGATGCTCACCAGCCAATCAGGAGTGAGTATGCAAGTTAACCAAACAAAGATGGAAAGTTAATTTGCATACACAGGCACCCAGCAGCCAGTGGTGGGACGGGATTCTTGCTCGCTGTGGGAGTGCACTGAACACCAGGGGGCAGCTCCTGCATTGAGCGTCTGCCCCCTGGTGGTCAGTGCACATCATAGTGGCCAGTCGTTCCACCGTCAGACTGAAACTGGCTCTCCAACATCCCCTGAGGGGTCCCAGATTGTGAGAGGGCGCAAACCAGTGCACGATGGGGCTGGGGAGGGAGGCAGGAGGTTGGCTAGCCAGGGAAGGACTATGGAAGGGATCCAGGGCATGTTCAGCCTGTCTCATTCAGTCAAGATTGGCTGCTAGCAGCAAGCTAACTTACCTGTTGGAGCATCTGCCCCCTGGTGGTCAGTGCACATCTTAGTGAACGGTTCAGCAGCCTTAGCATATCATTAACATATTACACTTTGATTGGTTGAACAGATGACAAGACACTTAGCATATTAGGCTTTTATTATATAGGATGATGTTCCATTATATAAATACTAGAGGCCTGGTGCATGAAATTCATGTATGGAGGGGGGTCACTTAGCCCAGCCTGCACCCTCTCTCCAATCTAGGACCCCTCAAAGGATGTCCAAGTGCCTGTTTAGGCTCAGTTCCACCTGGGATCGAGTCTAAATGGGCAGTTGACATCCCTCTCACAATCCAGGACTACTGGGTCCCAACTGTTCACCTGACTAACTGCCTGCTTGCCCCTAACCCAGTGGTCAGCAAACTCATTAGTCAACAGAGCCAAATATCAACAGTACAACAATTGAAATTTCTTTTGAGAGCCAAATTTTTTAAACTTAAATTTCTTCTAAAGCCACTTCTTCAAAATAGACTTGCTCAGGCCGTGGTATTTTGTGGAAGAGTCACACTCAAGGAGCCAAATAGCTGCATGTGGCTTGTGAGCCGCAGTTTGCCAACCACGGCCCTAACCGCTTTTGCCTGCCAGCCTGATCACCCCCTAACCACTCCCCTGCCAGCCTGATCGACACCTATCTGCTCCCCTGTCAGCCGGATTGCCCCTAACTGCCCTCCCCTGCAGGCCTGGTTCCCCCTAACTGCCCTCTCTGCTGGCCTGATCTCCCACAACTGTCCTCCCCTGCAGGCCATCTTGTGGTGGCCATCTTTTACTACATGGGAGCATCCATCTTGTGTGTTGGAGTGACGGTCAACTCCTTTATTAGATAGGATAATTACTTTTTATTAAGTGCTTCCTATATGCTAGACCCTGTGTCATTATCTCATATTCATTATCTCTTAATCCTCACATCCATTCACTAAGGACCACGGTGATCTCCACTTTGCATGTGAGGCAGCACGGCTCAGAGAAGTGCGGCACCTTCCCAGAGGTCGCCCATCTCACTTGAGGGTGTGGACTTCCGTCTCATGCCACTGGGTTCTGCTGCCATGTACATCTTTCCCTCTGAGCGCCTGGCCTTGCCTGTGTCCCAGCGTCTTCAGCCACAAGATGCCTTGACCTTCCCTGCCAGCCCCAGCCCACAGGCCCCGGGGAACCACGGGAAAGGTCTGGCCACCTTCCCAGCCCACGGGACTCCACACACTGGACATGGAGGGGAAGGGGTCCAGGGAGGCTAAACCCCATTGCCCCGCATCCCCACACCACCCCCACTGTTTGCAGAAGAAGGTTTATTTATTTATTTTATTTTTTGCAGAAGAAGGTTTTAACAGACGCGCTTGGTTTTATGCTGGGCTGGGACCCACTCGCTGAGCCTAGCAATAGGACGAGACAGCGGGTGCGGGCGGCAGCTGGCAGGGCGGATGGTGAAGCTGCTGCTGTGGCACCGTGGCTTCCCTCCCTTCCATCCCCTTGTCCCACGTGAACTGAGCTTCTTCATTCACAACCCACCGGTTCCCTGTTCCCCGAGATCCTGCAAAGGCCTCTGGGCGAGAGGCCGAAGGGTCAGTGAGCAGGGATAGCCGTCCCCTGGGGCCTCGGGCGCCCACCTGGGAATTCTCGAGGGCAGGCCCCAGCTCAAGGGGACACCCCCCACCCCCCAGGAGCCTGCAGCGCAGGAATCACTGTGCAGAGGCCACTGGGGCAGGGCTCCCACCCAGGCCACCTGCCCCCAGCAGCTGTGCAGCCCGCAGGCCTGGCATCTTCCACCCCCCTCTCCCCTTGCTCCTTCTTTGAAGAACATTGCTTTTTTCCCAAACAAAAACCTCTTGATCTGCTTCCCCTCCACACAGCCTCTTCTTCTTCTTTTTTTATTATATTTTATTGATTTTTCACAGAGGAAGGGACAGGGACAGAGAGCTAGAAACATCGATGAGAGAGAAACATCAATCAGCTGTCTCCTGCACGCCCCCTATTGGGGATGTGTCCGCATCCAAGGTACATGCCCTAAACTGGAATCGAACCTGGGACCCTTCAGTCTGCAGGCCAACGCTCCATCCACTGAGCCAAACCGGTTTTGGCCACAGCCTCTTCTTTATTATCAATCTCCCCCAGTTAAATCCTCAGCAGGCCTCCCTGCCCCCAGGAACTGGTTAAACTCCCAGCTCCTCGCTCACAAGTCCCCTTGGGAGTGGGCATCCTATGCACAATTCCCTGTCAGGAAAGCATCAGGCCCATTAGGCCACCGGCCCCTCCTCCTCCCCACCCCCAGGGTCTAGCCCACCCTGTTCCTTGTGGTTCCCCAGCACCCAGCACAGTGCCTGCATCCAGCAGATGCTCAGTGAGTAACCGATTTCTCGAAATAAAGTTTTAAAACTTACAAATTAAACAATGTGTTATTTAGAGGTGTGTATATTTAGTAAGCCATAAGGAAAAGCGAGAGAATTATTCACTCAGAATCAGGATGGCGATCACACACCCATTAGGATGGCTATCGTAAAACAAAACACACAGAAAATAACACACGTTGGTGTGGATGCGGAGACTGAGACCCTCGTGCATTGCTGGTGGGAATGTGACAGGGGTAGCCACTGTGGAAGAACAGACAGCAAGTCCTCACACTATCCTATCTAATAAAAGAGTGATATGCAAATTAACCATCACTCCATCACAAAGATGGTGGCTCCCAGTCCTCTCAGCCCCGTCAGGGTCCCCCAGTCCTGGGGGCAAGGGAGGGCAGCTGCTGAGAGCGGGCAACATGACCAGGTCAGGGTGTGGAACACTTGCTTGCGTCATCAACCTGGGAAGGCTGGGTCTCTGGCCAGGCCAGGGTACAAATGGGCCTCTGGGCCGCAGAGGGCCTCTGGGCAGCGGGTGAGGAGCAGCCAGGCCCTTCAGAGAGTTACTGGTGCACAGATTCCTGTGCAGGGCGACAGTTAAACAGAATTACATTGGATTCAGCAATTCTGCTCTGGCTACATATATAGAAAAATTGGAAACTGGAACTCAGTGCTCACAGCATCATTATTCACAACCACCAAAGGGTAGAAACAACCCGAATGTCTATCAGCAGATGAGTGGATGAACCAAAATGTGGTGCGTGCATACAATGAGATGGAACTGAGCCTTAAAGATGGGGGACATGTGGACCATGCTACAACATGGATCAACCTGGCAGACATCATGCTGAGTGAAATAAGCCAGACACAAAGGAACAAATGGAATATGAATCCATTACATGCAGCCCAGAGTAGTCAAATCCACAGAGACAGAAAGTAGAATAGAGACCACCAGTGGCTGGGAGAGAGGAACGCAGAGCTATTATTCAACTCGGCTGATTTTGCTTCCGTTTGGGGTAATAATAATGTGTTGGAGATGAATAGTGGTGATGGCTGCACAACAGTGTGACTGTACTTAATATAATGGAGCTGTACTTACGATGACTGCAGTGGTATGCTTTATGTTATGCATACTGCACCACATTGAAACACAAACAAACAAGATGGGGATCAGCATAGGGGAGGAAGAGGGACGCCAAAAGGCGACAGCTGTGCTGGTGGTGGGTACATGGGTACACATTCTGTTTCACTTGTTGAGATCAGTATGCTTTTTTGGGGGGGCCTGTATCCAGCCCCTCCTGCCTCCTCTGCATACTCTGTACCTTATTTCACGAATTCTAAAACACACACTTTAACATTTTAATCTCGCCCTAGCTAGTTTGGCTCAGTGGATAGAGCATCAGCCTGTGGACTGAAGGGTCCCGAGTTCGATTCCAGTCAAGAGCACATGCCCAGGGTTCAGGCTCAATCCCCAGTGTGGGGCGTGTAGGAGGCAGCCACTCAATGATTCTCTCTCATCACTGATGTTTCTATCTTTCCTTCCCCCTTCCTCTCTAAAATCAATTTTAAAAAATGTTGTGGCCAAGACCGGTTTTGCTCAGTGGATAGAGCATCAGCCTACAGACTGAAAGGTCCCAGGTTCGATTCCAGTCAAGGGCATGTACCTTGGTTGTGGGCACATCCCCTGTGGGGGGTGTGCAGGAGGCAGCTGATCGATGTTTCGCTCTTATCAATGTTTCTAGCTCTCTGTCCCTCTCCCTTCCCCTCTGTAAAAAATCAATAAAATGTATTTTTTTTAAAGTTTCTGTCTTTAAAAATAAAATAAAACTAAATAAATAAATAATAAATTTTGTGATCTCTCTGAAATTGGGATGCATCTCATAATCAGGGTGGTAAGGAAAAAATAACCTTGTGCCTTCGTGTTTTTTTTTTGTTTTTTTTTTGGTAAACTTGTATCTTTTTTTAAATTGATTTTTAGAGAGAGGAAAGGGGAGAGAGAGAAAAACTGAGAAACACCAATCAGTTACCTCCCACATGTGCCCAGATGAGGGATTGAGCCTGCAACCTGGTATGTGACCTGACCAGGAATTGAACCCACCACTCTTTGGTGTATGGGATGATGTACCAACCAACTGAGCCCACCCTGGCCAGAGCTGTTATAACACATTTTTAAACAGCAGCTTCGTTGGTATGTAACTCACGTACAGCTGGAGAAGGCCGAAAGAGGAGAGGAGAGACCGGGGCCAGGGAGTGCTGGCAGTGTTCATCAGCCAGCTCTCCAGGGGAATACCCTCGTTTGTACCTCTGCCCATTTCTGTGGTGTCAATGCTCCACCTTGAGAGATTTCAAACTACCAACTTGATGCTGAGTGGGAAGAGCAGTATACAGTCGGCCCTCGGGAGCCAGCAGGAGCCAGTTTCAATGCACTGGTGGCAGGAGAGGGAGGTCTGGGAAAGGCTCTCCCACATCCTCCCACCCTCAGTCCGACAGGGGCTGCATCCGCCAGGAGAACAGCTTTCGCTCACAGATGTCCATCTACCATTTCCTCCTCCTCCCTCTTCCGGTTGGAAAGAACTTCTCAGTAATGCTGGTCCCCATGTCCTCTCTATCTTACTTAGTTAGCTTTCCCGGCTCCTCCATTCTGCATTCATACCCCTCATCATCCCTGGGCACTGCACCTCCTGTTTCCCCAGGGACCTGGGCCTCATAAAGCGAGCTCTGCCTTTTGTTGCAGAGTGCACAGGGACGCCTTCCTGCCACTAAGGCTGAAGCGGAGAATGAGGGAGTGAGAAGGGGCTGGTGTGTTGGCCTGTCCGGTGTCCCCACCCCCAGGCCTGATCACCGTCTTTCTCATGTTTGCGTACATCCAAAATTGTCCAGATCACGACCCTCCATTGCTCTTCTTCTGCTCTCTAAAAAGCGTTCTTTGTCCCTGTGAATTTCAGCAATGCTCTTTCATTCCCCATTTAAATCTTCCGCTGGGCCCATGCCCAGTGCACGGTGCTAGCAGGAGCTGGGATAAAATCCACCTACAGGAATCGCAGTCCTAGAAACAAAAGAAGCAAAACCAAATAACAGTCCTCTTAGGAAAAGGCTGGATGTTGGACCAGAGTGGCTAATTGCCAGAAATTTACAAGAATCCAAAAGCCTCTACACCCTACTGTGTGCAACAGAAACCTGCACGATTTGTACTTAAACTCAAGGGGAAAGCCACAGAGGTGAAGCCACATTCTGAAGGTCCAGCTTCTTGCACAGTGAACGCCCGAACTCCTGCAGCTGCTGGGGTTCTGCCCCCACACCCTTTCGACCCCCGACCCCGGTAAGCTGTTAGCCCCACTGTAGGTGGAGCTCCGTGAGGCCGGGTGCCCACACTCACTCCAACCACCAAGTGGCCCTCTGGCGCCGGTCCCCAGCCCCCCTGCATAGGGAAAGCTGTCTTGGTGGAGAGAATGGATTCCTTCTGGAGGAGATTAGGATGAAGCTTTGGGTTTGGGTTGAGATTTACGGTGGTGAATCTTACGTGTTAACTTGCCCAGGCCACAGCCCCCAGCTATGTGGTCAAACATTCCTCTGAATGTTTTCTTGGGGGGGGGGGGATTTGAATGATATTAACATTTCAGTCAGCGACTTGAGGTAAAAAAGATTGTCCTCCTAATGTGGGTGGGCCTTACCCAACCAGTTGACAGTCCGAGTAGAACAAAAGACTGACCTCCCCTGAGCAGGAGAAATTCTGCAGGAGACGCCTTCAGACTTGAGCTAACCTGGCTCCTCCTGGCTTTCCAGTTGACAGCCCGCCCTGCACATGTGGGACGTGCCAGCCTCCACATAGGTGAGCCAGTTCCTTAAAACACATCTCTCTTGGGACACGCATCCAGTCGGTTCTGCTTCTCCGAAGAACCCCACCGGAATGGAGCTGTGGTTGTGTCAAGCGTTAAAGTGAAGGTTAGGGTTATGGCAGGGACTACATCAGGGTTGGGGACCAGGGTTAAGATTAGAGGAAAGGCAAGGCAAGAGTTAGGGTTAGAATGGAGATTCAGGTTGTTATTGATGTTGAAGTGGAGGTTAGAGGGTCAGATCAAGGTTTGGGTTCAGGTTAGAGTCTGGGAGAGAATCAGGGTTGGGTTGAAGTGAGGATGAGTGTTAAAGTTGGAGCTAGGTTTAGGGTTAATATTAGGATAGGGATCAAGGGGGGGGTTTTGTTTTTGTTTTTTTAATATATTTTATTGATTTTTTTTTCAGAGAGGAAGGGAGAGGGATAGAGAGTTACAAACATGGATGAGAGAGAGACATCGATCAGCTGCCTCCTGCATGCTCCCTACTGGGATGTGCCCGCAACCAAGGTACATGCCCTTGACCAGAATCGAACCTGGGACCTTTCACTCCACAGGACGATGCTCTGTCCACTGAGCCAAACCGGTTTCAGGGGATCAAGAGTTTTTAAGGTTAAGGTTAGGGTTAGTGTTAAAGTTGGATTGATATTCGGGTTAGTGTTAGGGATGGGACACTTGTATGTGGTTACTCTGATCGTGGTTTGAGGCTAGATGAGGGAAAGCAGTTTCTAAAGGGGAGTTAGAGGAGTATGTTGACAGTTGAAAGCTTTTCTTTCTTCTCCTCCTCCCTCTCCTCCTCCTCCGCCCCCTCTTTGTCCCCTCCTCTTCCTCC
>JAAGEH010000186.1:368843-387527 GCA_011751065.1 Lasiurus cinereus | reverse complement strand
TCCTCCCCCTCCTCCTCCCCTTTCTCTTCATCCTTCCCCTGCCAAATTATCTCCTAGATATCTCTCTTTTGGCTTACAGCTTTGGACTGTAGGGTTTCTCTGTAAATTAACAGCGTTTGGTAGTGGAAACTTTATCTTCCTTGAAAAATGTACCCAAGTCTTTGTGGCAAGATCTGCTGACCTAACATCCACTCTTCCCATCTTCACAGTAATGGCATCCTCATTTTATTTTGAGTTTCTAGCCATGCTGCCAGCTGAAAGCTCCATTGCCCGAGTCTCCCACAACTGGGTATGGCCTGTGGCTGTGTCCCGGTCCTGACAAGTGTGGGAGGTGGTGGGGGGACTTCCAGCGCTTCTTCTGTAAGAGGAGGTCCTGCATCGCTCGCCACCCCGTCCTCTTTCCGGCTGCCTGGCACTAGGGTTTAATGACGACAGGTGCATCTTGTCACCTGGGCTGCCTACCCCAGCCTGCTTTTGCAGAAAGAGAGAATAGACGCTCCTGAGCCTGTTATTTGGGGTGTGATGCCGGACCCAGGCTAACACAGTCCCCGAATGGCGTTGGCCACTTCCCCCACCCTGTGCCTCTGCCGTGCGCACACTCAGTCCATGGGCCCCTGAGCACTTGTCTGTGTTTCCTGTCGGCATGCCTGCGTGCCTCGGAGGCGCTGGACAGCAAGAACTCAGGCTCCTGGCACATGCACATGCCTGGGTGTCCTTGTTGCTATTAAGCATGAAATCCTGGCTTCCTTGGTCCCTAGTCTAGCTGTACTTTAACTCTGGTTTTTTTTTTAATATATTTTTATTGATTCCCCACAGAGAGGAAGGGAGAGGGACAGAGAGTCAGAAACATCTCTGAGAGAGATACACTGACCAGCTGCCTCCCGCACGCCCCCCACTGGGAACATGCCCACCACCAAGGCACATGCCCCTGACTAGAATCAAACCCGGGACCCTTCAGTCTGCAGGCCGATGCTCCATCCACTGAGCCACACCGGCTTCGGCAACTCTGATTTTTTAGCATGAGCTCCCTAAAGCAGGGACTCTACGGGGGCTTTATGTAGCAACACTTATCCGTCCTATCTTTTTGCTTAGCACTTCACAGTGACCACATGCTAATGAGAGGGGGGAGGGGTGGGGGTTTGACCTGCGAAATGAAACAGACCAGCCACAGTAAACAGCAATCCCACCTTGTCAGGCAGCTCCAGGCAGCTCCGGGGAGAGTTCTCAGGGCGACTCTCCCTGCCCCACCTTTGGGGGGTGTGGATCTGGACTCAGTAAGAAACAGGTAATGACGATTCATCAAAGTAGCTGCACAGATGGCAGAGGCACGTGGGAAGATACTCCATGGCACATGTCATCAGGGAGATGCAAATTCAAACAATAATGAGACCCCTCTACACACCCATTTAAATGGCCCAAGTCCAGAACGAGACACCACCAAAGCCGGCCAGCCGGGCTGCCGAGCCCCAGGAACACCCCCTGCTGGTGGGAATGCAAAATGGTGCAGCCACTTTGGACCACAGTGGGCTGGTTTCCTATACAACTAAGCGCACGCTTGCCATGGGGGCAATCACGCTCCTTGGAATTTACCCAAAGGAGCGAAACTTGGGTCCACACCAAAACCCCTGGCCAGGGCAGGAAGCTGCCGAGGGGACCAGGGCTTGAGCCAGTGTGCCCAGAGCACCTGTTCCTGCTCTCCTGATCACAGCCTAAATAAACAGAATGAAAAGCGTGCATGTCAGAGAGGAATGCTATCTTCTGTTTGAGTTGTCACATCCCACACCCTAGTAGGCCTCAGAGTGGATTTTGTAACATCAACTGTGCCTGACACCCCCATATCCCATCAAAAAAAAATCGCTGGAGGGAGTTGATGGGAGGAAAAGGGGGACACATGTAATTCTTTCAACAATAAAGATTTTTTTTTAAATGAAGAAAATTTTATAATAATAAAAGCGTAATATGTTAATAAGACCAGACAGTCTAACGACCTTCCATTTGTCATTCCGGACGGAGCCACCATGGCAGAGGCAGAGGCGGTTAGGGGTGATCAGGCAGGCAAGTGGTTAGGGATGATCAGGCAGAATGGTTAGGGGCAATCAGGCAGGTGAGCGGTTAGGAGCCAGTGGTCCCGGATTGTGAGAGGTATGTCCACTGCTGGGATCCAGCCTAAACCAGCAGTTGGACATCCCCCAAGGGATCTGGGATTGTGAGAGGGTGCAGGCCATACCTCCCACCCCCGTGCACAAATTTCATGCACCAGGCCTCTAGTTGACATATAAACGGACCCATGCAGTTCAAACCCATGTTGTTCGAGGGTCGACTGTAGTCCCATTTGTTGAGCAATCCATAAATGGGACCAAACAATGCATTGTGTAGGATACAAGTCTGACCAAACGCAGAATTCAGGAGGACGGCTACTCCTCAGGCAGAAAGGACAACGGTGGGTCACAGAGGTGAGCACAGAGCCTCTCTGTTGCGCTGGGAGTGATTCTGCTTCTTAAGCCAGGCGCCGGGCGTGGCTGCTTAGCAGCTCCCACATCCTAACAGTGCCATCAGGGGTGATGAGGTGGCTGTCGGTGCCTGAAAAATACCCTAACCAACTTTTTTTCCGCTTATATTTTCTTCTTGCTGTATGCACAGAACGACACATGACAAAAATCTAAGTCTGAAAGACCTCTTTCAACAAGTACTGTATAAATTTTACAAGTCCAAGTGACAAGAAGAATACAAAAGAGAGGGCAGACAAGGGTGCAAAGCCAGCTGGGCCAAGTGAGGAGAGGTCTGGGGGAGGTGACGAATTGGAGTTCCGGAGAATGAGAGGGTCGGAACTAGGAGGGCAGGGGAGGAGGGTCTAAAAGTTCAGCTGGGAGTTACAAATTGGGTTTGCCCTTCAAGAGACTTGAGTCCAGGGCGCAATCACTCTTCAATTATTTACTTCGTTTTCAGATGTGACCCAGCTCCAGGCCAGAACTGGGAGGGGTCGAGGCTTCCATAGGGTTGCCTTGGGCAAGTGGCTTTTATTTAGTATTGATTAATTTACGTCTGCTCTTTGCAGGGGGGTGGGGGTGAGGGGGCGAGGACCTGAGATGAAGCAAGTCCTAATCTCTCTGAATCTCATTTTCTTCATCCGACAAATTGGGCTCCTGATGCCAAATGGCCAGGTGGCCAGGTGGCCAGGTGGGGGGCAGTGAAGATGAAACAAGACCCCAGGCAGAGTGCCAGCGTGCGCCTGGGACCCCGCAAAGCTCTCGAGCTGCGGGTTCCCTGCCCCCGCCAATACTGTCGTTGGTTGGTGGAATCCTGGGACTATTTCAGTGAGATAACAGGGGTGGAAGTGCCCTAGAAGCAAAACCCCGCTGTAAGTGCGCGTGGTTAATGCTGTCTTGGTTATTACTTTAATGTGCTTTGCAGACACGGCGTTGACAGAGGAAATAACTGGTAATAACAGCTTGTCCAGGAAATCTCAGGTATTTCACGCCTTTCCTGGAGCTCTAATGGCTGGGGAAGGAGGGGCGAAGGGAGGCATGTGGGTCCCTGTCCTTTACAGAGGTTGTCAGGGCAAGGGAGGAATGACTCGCTGTTCTCTACCTCTACCTGAGCCACCCAGGCTCAAGAGGGGGACCAGCGGGGTTCCCCAGCTCCAAAGTGATGAGCCCACATACTCGGACTCCTGAGTGGGTGCTCTCTAGCCAACCAGCAGCACCATCTGACACTCAGAGCCCTGAGCTGTCCATGCCCAGGTGCACTGTCAATAATCAAATGCACCCGGCCCGGCCAGCCCACATGGCTCAGTGGTTGAGTGCTGACCTATGTGCCAAGAGGTCAGGGTTCGATTCCCGGTCAGGTTTCAGCCTGATTCCCAGTCAGGGGCGGGCAGGAGGCAGTCAATCAATAATTATCTCTCATCATTGATATTTCTCCCCTTCTCTCTTCCTCTCTGACATCAATAAAAAAAATTTTGTTTTTTTAAATAAAAGGAGCCTGTGGTCAAGTGTGCCCGGGGCCTGCCTCTCCACCTGCAGGGGCTGCTCTGTCGAATGGGAAGCCAGCACAGAACCCAGGTGGGGCGCCCCTGAGCCAGCGATGAACTCCCCTAGGGAAGCCTCTTAACCCAGCTGGCAACCCCGTGGCAGCTCGTAGAGCCCCCAGAAAGACACAGAGGCACGCCAACCCCGAACCCCTCCTCCCCCAGGGCCAAAGATGCGTGGGAAACGGGTCTCGCGTTCACCTGTGCCTGATTGGCATGTGACTGGCGCTTCTGTGCCTCCCGCCTGCCCTGGATCTTGCCCTTCCTCATCCCGGGAAGTGCCTGCTTTCGTGCCACGTGCCTGGCAGCCCCTTTTGTGATTCCCGAGCACAAATTCCAACTGTCACCTGGGGCCAGCGCAGCCTTAGCTGAACCTGTCACCGTCTCCTGCTCAATCACCCCCAGCCACCTACACTCACCTGCTTTTAAAGAGGCACTTAAAGAATTCCTCCCTTTCTCCTCGCGTTGCTCTGCTCCTTTAAATTGAACTTATAACGAACCTGGTGGGCCCCAAGTCAGGGCCTGGCCCAGGCCTTGCTCGTCAACATTCCACTCGGTGCTTCTCCATCCACCAGGGTCCAGGTGTTGCCAGGTCCTCGGTGGAGAGGGGCGGTGGGCAGGGAGGTGGGCAGGTGGACAGCTCTGCCTGACCCCTGGCCCTCTCTCTCCCACCAGCCGCTGAGTCCTGCCTGAGACACGCCATCCTCACACGCTCACAGGCACCCAGCCCCCAGCTGGATGCCTCTCCTGATACGAGAAGCAGAAGCCACCCACCTCCCCCGGGGGAGTCAGGGCCTAGGAAGAAGATGCCTCTTGGCTTGTGCGGTGCCATCAGCCGCCAGAGGGCCTGCCCTGGGCTGGAGATGACCGTTCCCAGAAAGATCGTGTCCCTGGCCAAGTACACATCTGCCTCCCCCAGCCCCCAGGTTCCGGGGCCGCCGAAGAGCTGGCTCCAGTGCCAGAGGCCTGAGAGGATCACGGGGCGGGGAAACAAGGTGATGGAGAGAAGCTGCCGAAGGAAGCGCTGGGGAGGGAAGCGGCGGCGTTGGGCGGACATTGCTATTACTAAGGCGAAACGCTCTGCAGCTAAAAGCTCACAAGGGAGCAGCAAAAATAGCGGATCCAACGACCCTACAGTGTGCATCCCTCTTCACGACATCCTGATACCATCAACACGGAAAAGGCGATTCCACAGAGCGGCAATCAGTGGCCTCTTGCCCTCTGCCAGGCGCTGTCTGCAGCTCGTCCTCTGTCTGACGTGGGAGCTAACGGGGTGCAATGCAGAGACGTGCTCGCATGGGCTTAGGAACACCCCAGCTGGGCCCCTCTGCTGAGAGCCGGGCACAGCCAAGGCCAGGGGGCTCTCTTCTGCTTTTCAGAATCTTCCCTCGCTCCCCAGCGCCTCCTGCAGAAGGCTGCCTGCTGCCGACGGGATTTCTCTCTCCCTCCTTGGAGGGACTTGAATGGCTCAGTGGTGCCATTCAGCCACTGCGCAGGCCTGATGTGGAAATGTGGCCCGTGGCCATGCTCAGTGCCTCAGATCTGAGATGACAGCCCCTCACCCTCCTCCACAGAGCAAAGGGCAGGTGTTCCACGCGCCTCCAGCTCTTCTGAGCAGCACCTACAGCGCCATAGAGCAGCTGGTGGATTCCTGGCCTGTCCTCAGCGGCTGTGTAGAAGCAGGTGCGGGAGTGGGAGCACTGCCTTCAGCCCCAGGAAACCTGGAGGCGCTGCCCTGTCTTCTGCCGCTGTGCCCCCTGGAGGAGACCAAGGCAGCGCAGTGAGTGGGCTTTGTTCTCGGCAGGGCTGCTGACTGACTTCAGAGATCCTCCTCTTCACTCCCTCGCTCAGCAAAGTGGGTGGAATGTGGGGCCCCCACTGAGTCGTGCCAGTGGGGCCTGCTGAAGGTCAGCCTCCCAGAACCCTCCTTAGTCACCCCCTCGATGCAACTGGTGGAACCGGCCCAGAGGCAGACTTTTCAAATTACTTACCACTGTTATAAGATTGTTCAACACAAAAACAGGCTATCCAGTACTACATTATCTGAATGAACTCTATTTATTTAAAACTAGAGGCCCGTTGCACAAAGATTGGTGCAATAGGCCTTCCTTCACCTGGCTGCCAGCACCAGTTTTCCTCCAGCCGCTGCCTTCTGCCTTCACTAGCTGACTCCAGCTGAAGTCTGCTGACTCCGTCCAAAGTCTTCACTTCACTCCAGCTGGAGCATCACTCCTGTAGCTCCCTCCACTCCCCGCCCTTCTCCTCATAGCAGGTGTCCTGCCCCACCCGGCTGCTCTGCGCCTGGAGCCACTGAGAGGTGGGGCTGCTGCCATCTTTGTCCTGTTAATTTGCATATTCCCTTCTGAATGGCTGGTGAGTGTTGAGGAGGTATGGTCAATTTACATATTTCTCTTTTATTAGTGTAGCACAAACTTCGTGCACTGGGAGAGGGGGTCCTCTCAGCCCAGCCTGTGACCCTCTCGCAGTCTGAGAGTGCTCAGGGGATGTCCAACTAGGCTGCCAATTGGATATTTTTAGCCCTGCTGCAGAGCCAGGAGAGGATCCCACTAGTTCTGCTGTACTCACCAACTGTGAGCCCCACTTCTGGCTGAACAGCGCTCCCCCTATGGGAGTGCACTGACCACCAGGGGGCAGCTCCTGTGTTGATTGTATGCCCCCTGGTGGTCAGCGCATGTCATTGCAACCAGTCATTCTTCCTTTAGTTCAATTTGCTTATTAGCCTTTTATTATATAGGATGCACATATTCTATATTACCTTTTATTATATGGGATGCACACATTCCATATTAGCCTTTTATTATATAGGATGTACACATTCCATATTAGCCTTTTATTATATAAGATGCACACTTTCCATATTAGCCTTTTATTATATAGGATGTACACATTCCATATTAGCCTTTTATTATATAGGATGCACACATTCATTCCTTCAGAGTTGGGGTAAAAGGCCACTTGTACCTTAATCTCTAGGTGGTTGTCTGGGGCAGGTCCTTAATCACCTTGCAAAATGAACATTCTTTCCACTGAGCAGCTGCCCAGGCCAACCTGAGGACTGGGTCCAGTGTGGAGATTTCCAAAATAGCAAAACAGCAACCCAGTTACAGTGATCCTGGATTTGATGGCTGGATTTGCTGGCTCTGTCGCTCCCACCATCTGGTTGTAGTTTCATGGACATGCAAATTAGCCATCCAGACATGCTAATGCACACGGGATGAGGTGGCCTTATTAGGATGCAGACAGTCTCCTGGGTCGGTTTTGAGTCATAATTCAAACATTCTATACAAATGTGCTTAAAATCTCCCTTAAAACAGAATCAAATTCCAAGGGCAGTTTTGTTCTCCTGGTTCTTCTCAAACTGCCAACATCCCAATGAGCCCCTAGTGAATGGGAAGTGGAACCTGACCCTAACCAGTGTCCCCCCATCCAAAGACAGGGCTTGTAAACACCTGGCATTCAGGGACCATTTCTATCTGCTCCTACATCCCTAGCACTGTGTCCCATGCAAACACCTGCACTAGGGGTTGCAAAATGGCTTGCGATGATATGGAAGCACCTCTTCCACCAGAACCCATGTGGGTAGAACTGGACCAGAATGGGCCAGTCCTTGAACCTTAGCTTCCTGCCATAGTGATTGGTTGACAAAGGGACATGTGATCTAATTGGGGACAAACATAGGCTTCCTGAGATTCATTGGGAGAGGCTCTCCTTCATTGGGAGTGGCCAGGTCAGGAGGATGGACATCCAGAGTGAGCAGCAGCCCTAGCCCGCATGCAAGCAACACCAGCAGGGGTGAGGGAGGCCAGAGGGAAAGGGAGAGATGCTGAGAATTTTGAGTGACAGCAACTCTGTTATGCAAGCAGATTTTCTACTTACAAGAAAGGTTGATTTTTCTGTTAAACTCAGAAGTTCTGGTAATATGATGATTGTGTATTCATGCTATTATCTCCTTATGGCATTCACAGAGGCAGTGACTAGTAAGTGTGCATTGATGTTCTAATTAAGGATGAAATATAGTAGCTAAGTCCTTCTACAACTATGTTGCCCACACAAGGTTTAAGCTAATTGCCATGGGGCAGTCCCTAGGACAGAGTTCCATGGGCTGCAGGCTACCCAGCTCCCTCCTCACCCTTAGAATATGTCAATGTCTCCTGAAGAGTCTTATTACCTGTTCACTTATCTCTTTTTAAAAAAACATACATTCTAGCCGAAACTGGTTTGGCTCAGTGGATAGACCATCGGTCTGCGGATTGAAAGGTCCCAGGTTCGATTCCGGTCAAGGGCATGTACCTTGGTTGTGGGCACATCGCCAGTGGGGAGCGTGCAGGAGGTGGCTAATTGATGACTCTCTCTCTCTCTCATCGATGTTTCTGGCTCTCTACCCCTCTCTCTTCCTCTCTGTAAAAAATCAATAAAATATATTTTTAAAATATATATACATTCTATTGATTTTTTATTATTATTATTTTTTTTTACAGAGAGGAAGGGAGAGGGATAGAGAGTTAGAAACATTGATGAGAGAGAAACATGGATCAGCTGCCTCCTGCACACTCCCTACTGGGGATGTGCCCAAAACTGAGGTACATGCCCTTGACTGGAATCAAACCAAGAACCTCTCAGTCCACAGGCCGATGCTCAATCCACTGAGCCAAACCAGTTAGGCTGTTCACTTATCTCTTGCCACTGTGGCCAACCACAATCATGCAATCAGATTGAAAAAAAAGAAATTGTTTTTAGAATGGAGCATCCAGCTTATCACCCTGGTACCGTCACTTAGAACCTAAGACCAACAGTCACAATTATGATCATAATAATGTGACACATTTACACTTATCTAGGTATTTTACTCAGTTCAGGAGGTCCAAGTGTCCTTCCTTCACCAGGGATGTTCACACCTCAGCAAGTTGATTTAACTGAAATTCCAAAGAAATTATTCAAAAAAACCGAATGACTATTTATTAACTTAGAATGAGAAATATGGCATTTAATCTTTAATTGACAAGAAGATGACCAGAGAACTTAAGTTAAACACGCTGAACATTATCTTCTTGGTAAGAAAAACTACTTGAGAAATTGAATTAAGAAGGCCATTGGATAACTGAAAAAGACAAATGGTCTTGGACAGTCACGTTGTTTGTATCAAGCTGGAATAGCCATATGCCTCCTGCTTGTCTGATGGTCAGCTGGCCATTTCCACAGGTCAGAGAGCACTCCCTCCACCAGACTGAGCCACAGACTTCTTAGGAAATCCTTACATATTCAAAGTGTCTTTCTCCACCTCCTTCTCCGTGTATTCAAGTTGATCTCATTGTTCAAGGCGGAGCTGGGACCCAGCTCTGGACACCAGCACCCATTCCCCCCCACCCCCGGCCAGGACTCCAATTTAGCTCAGGTCTCGCCTTCACCCCTGCAGCCCATGTGCTTCAGAGAAAGTCACGTCAGACCAATATTAGGAGTAGGTCTGATTAGTCTCAAGTTACTCTCATATCCTTTGAAGTGATTGGTTCCAAAAAAGGCATGTGACCTGATTTAAGCCAATGAGGTGTGCGGCTTCTGCAAACATTATCCTACTTGACCATGAAGCTGAATTTGGGCTGTCAACTTGCCCCAGCCTGAAGATGAAGCCAGCACCCAAAGGAGGGCTGAGTGAGAGAAACAGCCAGAGGCTCTGACGGCGTCCCCCTCCCCGCCTCGGGCACAGGCAGCCCCCTAGGACTGGGTGTTCGGGACAGTAGCTATCTTTGAGGTGTGAGTGAATCCAGCTGTGTGTTTTCTTACTTGCAGCCACAGGCAGCCAGCCTGGCTGGAGCCTTCCTTCCTTTGAGGAGTGTTTGAAGAGGCAGGCGTGTTTGTTTGGTCTCCTAGGGCAGAGCACACAAAGCTCATCTTCAACGAAGTTATTTGATTAGACTCTGACCCAACGCAGGTGGGACCAGGGCTCTGGCAACCAAATTCTAATTAGCCAACTCATGAACTTCCTTTCCTCCCATTCACAAAGGCTCTTCAAACCCAAGAGAACGGGTAGAGGAGGAAAGGGGAGATCATAAGACTAGTGCTGGGGGGTTTGAGAGTTTTACAGAAGAGAGCTTGGCTGTGAGCGTCAGACTCTCCCACCAGCCTAACAGCAACTCAAATGACAGATTTAGAGCGGGTGGCCCGAGGGGAGGGAAAGAGAGGAAGCGCGAGTTTATATTATTCTGAAAAACTGGCCAAAGCCGGCCTCAAGGCACCCAGAGCCTCGTCTCTCCGTCTCCTGGATTCTTGCCTCACCCTTCCCAGATAAGACTGCTTCAACCTGCCTTTCTCTAAAGCACAGAAGCATAAGATATGAATATTTCCCAAAAGTTTCTTTAAAAAGCTGTAATGCTGAATAAAACTTGAAAACAGTAAAGCAAAGATGGCTCAACAGTGTATGTGAGCCAATTCTGGGAAGAAATGTTTATTTCATTTCTTAAAAGCATGAAGTGAGAAACTTCTCTTGGCATGTAGTCAGAGAGCTTCTCCGGTTCTGCCACAGCCTCTGGCCGGGAAAGAGGAGAATCTGGGCTGGGAAGGGGAGCGGTGGCCTGGTAGGCCAATGGCTAATGAGCTGTGTGCCCGGAGGACAGGACCAACTCCGGGCCAGGCTCCCTCCTGCCATCTCCCCCTCGTAATCACCCAACTCTCTGGCTGGGAAAACAGCATCTTTGTGATGGGTACTCAGCAGGCAAAGTTAGTGGTTCACACAGGGATGCGTTGATACCCTGTTTCCCTGAAAGTAAGACATCCCTGAAAATAAGACCTACTTCCAATTTTGCCTTTCTCTGTAATATAAGTCATCCCCCCCGAAAATAAGGCCTCCCCTGAATATAAGGCCCCCGAAGCTACCGTAAGGCGTCTGACTTCTGATTTAAAGAGACCTCGCACTGCCTGAACAGCTCTGGCTGTGCCGCGGCCAATCAGTGAGCTGGTTTGTGATGACAACTACTACCGTACCGTATACAGGTAATAAATTTCCTTTTTTTGTTGTTGTTGTTCAACAATAGGTGTGTACCGTATTCTTCTTCATGGAAAAATAAGACATCCCCTGAAAATAAGACCTAGCGCACCTTTGGGAGCAAAAATTAATGTAAGACACTGTCTTATTTTCGGGGAAACAGGGTAGCAAAATGGATTCCAGAGCAAAGCCTGCTGCCTCTCACCATCAAGGGAGAGGAATTTTGCTGAGCAAAGAGGAGATTCTTAGAGAAAGAGAAAAAAGGTCACCTTGGCTAAGACATGCGAGAAGGAAGCATGGTGAGCTTCCTTTGTAATCTTGGACAGAGTCTCTTCTAACAAATCCAGAAGTCACAGAAGAAAATAATGGCAAATTAAGACATCTAAAAATAAAATCCTTCTGCATGGCAAAGAACATCATAAGCTACATCAAAAGCAGACAACCAAAAAGGGGAAGTACTTGCAATTCCTATTTCAGAGGGCTAATTTCTCTAATGGAAATCAATAGAACAAAGACACAACTCAAAAGAAGAGTGGGCAGACCTGGTGGTATGGCTCAGTGGATAGAACATTGGCCTACAGACTGAAAGGTCCCAGGTTGGATTCTAGTCAAGGGCACATGCTCAGCTCAGGTTGTGGGCTCGATTCCCAGTGGATGGCGTGCAGGAGGCAGCCAATCAATAATTCTGTCTAATCATTGATGTTTCTATCTCTCCCTCTCTCTTCCTCTCTGAAATCAATAAAAATATTTTTTTAAAAAGAAGAAGATGGGCAAAGAATATTACTAGAAAGTTCGAAAGAAAGGCAGTACAAATACCTCTGAAGCAAGAGAAGATGCCCATCTCATACATAACAAAAGAATGCAAATTAAACTCGCAGGGAGAAATAAAGAATTCTCATAACTCAATATTCAGAAGACAAGTAACTCAATAAAAAGATGGAAAAGAGATTTGAAAAGACACTTTACAAAAGTTTACAAATGGTCAAGCACATGAAAAGATGCTCAACATCATTAATCATCAGGGAAATGCAAATTAAATTTATTTATTTATTTTTAATATATTTTATTGATTTTTTACAGAGAGGAAGGGAGAGGGATAGAGAGTCAGAAACATTGATAAGAGATTGACATCGATCAGCTGCCTCTTACACACCCCCCACTGGGGATGTGCCCGCAACCAAGGTACATGCCCTTGACCGGACTTGAACCTGGGACCCTTCAGTCCGCTGGCCAACGCTTTATCCACTGAGCCAAACCGGTTCGGCGCAAATTAAATTTATATTAGATATTGCTTACTCTATACCCACTAGAATGGCTAAAATTTAAAAAACAGTGGAAAGTGTGGATAAAAGGGTAAAGCTATTGGTTGACAGGAGTGTGAAATGATACACTTACTTTGGGAAACAACTGGCTAGTTTCTTATCAAGTTAAACATACATGTTTCATATTACTCAGCAATTCCACTTCTTCATATTTACTGAAAAGAAATGAACACACATGAACACGAAGAGATTTATTGGCGCACGCATGTTTACAGACACTTGATTCAGGGAAAGGTAAATGGGACTCGGGGAGCAGGGTGTGTCAGTGAATGCTGGCTTTGCTCTCTTTCCCTGAAGGCAGGGAGCTCTAACCTCCGGGTCTGGGAGAGACAGGACTGTGGCTCCGGTTCCCACGGGCCCACTGCCCAACCACAGCAGAGGGGAGACCCGGAGCAACAGCACAGATCAGTACCCACAGCAGGAGGTGGGGTGCTGCCATCCGTGGCTTCCGGGGCGCTGCGGGCCCACAGAGGTGAGGCCACCTCTATGCCCTGCGCCGTCGCCTGGCCAGACCCTAGCTGTCTCCATCCCCGCCCAGACCGGTGCTGGGAGGGCTGGCAGCGGGGCCCTGGGGCAGGCGGGTCTCCAGGCTGAGAAGCCATCCTCCAGAGAGGATCCGGGCTCCACGGCCCCGTTAGACTTCCTTACAAAAGTGAAATTCATCAAATGACTAAGAGGGCCCCACCCCAGGCCTCCGTAGTCAGAATTACAGGAGTGAGGCCTGGCACACCTCATCCTCAAGATTCCTCTAGAATCTAGAGATTAAGAACTGCCATGGGGCAAGGAGTGCAGAAAGCACGGTGTGAGTTGCACCTCCTTCTGTGGCCATTCTCCGGGGACTTCACTTGGCTGGCGCCCCTTCCCACCTCGGGATGGACCAGCTTCCACGCCGGGCCCTGGGAAGGACCCTGTGGGACTGAGTCTGGACAGATCTCACTTCTCTCAGGACTCCGCATGCCGAGACCATGGGACCTGCGCGCGCGCCCCCTCCCCCGCCGGCCACCCAAAGTTCCTGGTTCCTCAGTCTCAAGGCTCCCCTGAGAAAGTGTGGTTTCCCTCTGTGGTCCATGCGCCCCTTTCTTCCAGATCTCCTGGTCCAGAGCTGGCCACACTCAGCACGTCATGTTCATGATGGTCATGGAGGCGGTGCCCAGGTGCCTGAGTGGGATCATCAGCTGCAGGCCCGTCTCCCTCTGCTGGGCCCCACCTGTCAAGGCCTCTGCTCATCTCCACCTTCCAGAGGGTCCAGGCGAAAGGGCAAAGGGCTGCTCCTGGCCCTGGGACAGCCGGGGGTTAGCATGAGGCTCTCCAGCTGTCTCCATCTCCCCCTCCAAGTCCTCTGAGCAGCCAGAGGAGGGCGGCAGGGAAGAACCAGCTCCCAGAGCGCACTTCATGGCAGGTGTGTTACTTTCCTCAGATTCTCTCTGAGTTCTGTGCAAGCCTGTGTGCACCTGATGGCAGAGGGCACATCGCTAAGGATGGCTGGTCCCCCCAGGCTGTGCCTCCCCTGGGCATGTGGGCAGGTTCTCAGGGGTCCCCCACAACTGCCCAGGAGCTCGCGGAGCCATGCAGTGTTTGCCTGGAGAGACAGGAGCTCCCAGCCCCTCCTTCCTCAGTTGTGTCTACAGAGCCGGGGCCTGTGGCTTGGCTAGACTTCCCTCATGGAGCTGGGCCACCTCCATCACTCTGAGGGGCCAGCCTTCCTAGTTCTCCCCTCCTCCCCCTAGTCCCTGCCTCACAGACATGAGGATAGACGATGCCCAGTGTTCTTCCGGCTCCAGGACGCAGGGTTCCTCTCTGCTGTGAGCCTAAAATGACAGAACCCCCAGCTCTGATCTCAGCCGCTGTTTCCCCCTGAGGCTTAGCTCCAGGAGTGAAGGTCTCCCACCCACAGCCCCCCGACCTTGCGGAGGGAAGTCACAGCCCCACTGAAGCTGGATGGCCCTCTGGGGATAAGCTAATTTCACTTCCTCCAGCAGGGGCAGGCCTTCATTAATGAGGTGGAGTCTGGAGCCTGCCACTGCCTGCCAGGCCTCCAACTAATTGGAAATGGGGGTGGCCTCCGGGTGAGGGATAAATGAGCTTTCCCAGAAGCCTGCGGGCCTCAGGTCCTCACCCTGGATAGACACCTGCTCCTCGTTCCAGCATCCCTCCTGACGGACACATCTACTCCTTCCTCTGGAGTCCCGGTGACCCCGGGGGAGCTGCCCAGCTCTCTCCAGGCCCCACGTCCCCATACAATCCCAGGATGTGCACGGCAGCCTTCAGTTCTTAACAAAAGGACCTGGACAGCCTCTTCTTCATTGTCGGTGAATTCATCTTTTTATTCACTTATGTCAACACACAGAGAACTTTTAACTATGATTCAATCAGAGTAGTGATTCAATTTAACAATGAGCCGATCCAAACTCTGGCATGTGAGCTGTAAAGTTTTGAAAGCCAAGCGTGGGCTATCTGATAATGCATGCACCAAATGCTAGTCAGTTTGATTCCCATTCAGGGCACATACCCAAATATGATCTCCATATGGGAGGCAACCAATTTCTCTCTCTCTGTCTCTCTCCCTGCTCCTTTCTCAAATCAATAATAAAATTTATGAAACAATGACCAAGCACTTCCAGGAGCCCCTGCCTGTAGAAGACGCTGCTGTCAGGGCCGGGACACCCTGTCTTTGGTGCTTAGCATGGAAACATCTGGCTCAGGCCCTAAAGGGCTGATAGAGAAGGCCTTCACACACTCTCTTTTTATCTGACTAAGGGCTCACTGCGCCCCGAGAGACCTTTACACCTATCAGCCCACCACCCAAGTGGTAACCCATGGGGGCTGCCTGCCTGTGACCTCCCCTGCTTCCTGCAGCCTCCACACCAGACAAGTGTCTTCCGTCCCAGCCTCCCAGGAGGGGGGTGGCAGAGGGGTGCCAGAAGCCAATTCCAGCATGTCATAATTGCAAGAGTTTCATCAAAAGGTTGATGGAACTTGGAGACTCAACAAGGGCTGAGTCACATATGTTATACTTGTTGGAATGGCTAAAGGCATTTATTCCCCCAAACCTGAATGGGATGATTGTTTGCTGCCAGACAGCTCAGGGCATCTTAATCTACATGTTATTGCCTCCTACTGGCCAAACACATAGGCAATTCTCCAAGTTGACAATGCTTCTGTACGAAACCCTACTCTTTGAAGTGTGTATCTCCACCTTGCCTTAGGACAATTTGTGTTAATAAAAAGCAAGGGGTCCTGAGACAAGGAGAACTTGGTTTCTTCAGCCAGGCTCCTCTAAACCCCAATGCCTTTCAAAATTATCTTTTGTCTCTGGATTCTTACTTCAGTTACACACAGCCTCTCTCCAGATTGCTGAACCCTTCTTAATGCCTGAACAAGAACCCTGGCAGATGGGCTCTTCACCTGTGGTGGCTCTCGCTCCCTATGACTTCCTTTCTCTCTCCCTCTGCCCAGAGGCTTCTCTCAGAGAGACAGCCCTTACAAGCTACTGCTTCTCTCTCTTGATCTCTCCATTGTTTCTCCCCTCGCCCCGTCACTCCTCCCTCTGTCATTCCCACCTCTCGCTCCAGGAGATGAGAATCTCTGCTAGGCTCCTGCTGACTGACTGAGTGCTCGCTCTAATGTGTCTGCCAGGAGCTGTCTCCACAGCTCTGGCCTCAGAGCATGGCAGCAGTCTGCGGGGTGTATGTTCTACATTGAGAGGGCTCTGGGATGTGCTATGGGAGATGGAACTGCTGTGAAGGAGGCTGGGAGCAGATCAGAGCAGCCTGGGAGAGGCTGTGGTGAGGGAGGGCCCTGCCAGCACTGGCTGAGTCTTAGAGTCACCAGAGGAGCTTTCAGAGTGTACACTCCCTGAGGCCCAGCCCAGCCCAGCCCAGTTAAATAAAGCATTGGAGTTTTCAAAAAGCTTCCTTGGTGAGTCTAAAGTTCACCCAGCGAGGAGATTGGCAGAGTCAGCCCTGGCTGCTGGCAGGCAGAGAAAGGAGGGTTCCCCTGGGCCCAGGGGCATGAGGCCATCACAAACCTCCCTTTTAGACCATGCAAATGCCCCACCACAGAGGACGGGGGTCAGCAAACGCACTGGCTCTGCTGGTGGCCTGCAAAGCTGGTGGTTCTGGAGGCGCCTGCTCCTCAGATATCCCAGAGAGCAACGGGGGAGCGGGGCAGTGAGCAGTCTGGCTGCGTACCTTTGTCTCCTTTCTTCTTGGTTGCATCTTCCCTTGCCATGCCCCCCATGCGCCTCACCCTCTAAATCCTCCCAGTTCAAAGCAAGCATACACATCGCACCTACTGTGCTCAGGCCCCAGGTGTCTGGAGTGGGAAGTGGAGACTGATCCTACCTGACGCTGCTTACGAGGCAGGGGATGGTACGGGAAGGTCACAGGGTCCTGGCAACCCCAAGGCAGGGTTCTGCAATTAACCATGGTCTTTGCAAGGGGCATGTGGTATCCTGGTCGATGCAACACAGGAGTACAGTTTTGGAGGCCCTAGGGTTGCCTGAATGCCTTCTCACTGAAGTTCCCACCCCCTTTCCCTGTGACCACCGCATGCTGCATGTTTTCTCTACTAGGTGTCATATAGCATGTTCATGGGGCTACCTCTGTGAACAGAGGTGAGGGGACCTTACTCACCTGGGGAAGCCCAGGTCTGGCACAGGGCCTGGTACCCAGCAGGTGCCCCACAAACGGGAGCAGCACAGCCAGGACCTTGTAGGTGGCACATACTTGGGCCTCTGTGGGCCCAGGCCTCAGCCTCCCTGCTGTCTGGACCCCTGTTCGCTCCCAGAACTGCTGGGGAGAAGACAGGGCAGTGGAGATAAGGTGGAAGAGAGGGCCCCAAGGGAGGCTTCTGAAGCAGGGCGGCTGGAGGCCTAAAGAAAGCCGCCAGGAAGAATGAGGAGACAGGGGAAACCAAGATGGCGGCATAGGTAAACACCTAAACTGCTGCCTCACACAACGATTTCAAAACTACAACTAAAAGACAAAACGGACATCATCCAGAACCACAGGCAGGCTGGCTGAGTGGAAATTCTACAACTATAAGGAAAGATAAAAACACACTGAGACTTAGAGGAGCTGTAGAAGGCAGAGGTACAGAGGCTCATGTGCAGAGAGGACTGGCTTTCTCAATCGGAAGACAAACACTCCCAAGTACTCTGAATTTTAGTTGCAGGCAAGACTCTGTGGACCCAGACTCATTCAGGGAGAAACTGGACTGTCTAGAAAGAGAAAAGCACACTGAGATCCAGAGGAACTGCAGAAGGCAGAAGTAAGGAGGCGAACCTGCAGAGAGGGCTGGCAACTGGTCGTGCGGCTGGCTTTTTCAATCCGGAGGGAGACAAAAGCTCCTGACTGCTCCAAACTCCAGCTCCAGGTGAGACTCTGGGAAACCAGACTCTTTCAGGGAGAAACTGGATTGTTTGGCAGCAGGTGAAACTCGAGGACAACTTTCTCTCAGAGGTGCTCGCAGCGATTACTGGGGGACACTGAGACCCAAGGACCTCTTAGGGCAGACCTTATGAGAAGCCATTGCTGTCTGCTCCACCCTGAGACTGCATCCCATCCAAGTTGAACACAGAGGCTTTTGCAAGTCTTGTCTCATAAGGATGTTTCCAGCACAGAAGTTCTCCCAGCATAGACACAGCTGATCATCACAGCTAAGTGACCTAGAGATTAATTCCTTCCAGTGATACCAACAACAATCAAGGCTTAACTACAACAAGACTGTGCACACAGCCCACAAAGGGGTGCACCAAGTGTGTCCACCTCAGATAATTGGGGAGGCTGAGCCTCTATCAACACAGGGAAGCAGCCAAAATGCAGAGACAAAGAAATAGATCACAAATGAAAGAAATGGAGAAAAGCAAATGACTGGATATAGAGTTCAAAACCACAGTTATAAGGTTTTTAAAGAATTTCCTAGAAAAGGCAGATAAATTTAGTGAGATCCTCGAGGATATGAAAAAGGACCAACTAGAAATTGAGCATACACTGACTGAAATAAAAAATAATATACAGACATCCAACAGCAGATTAGAGGATCACAAGAATCAAGTAAAAGATTTGAAATACAAGGAAGCAAAAAACACCCAACCGGAAAAGCAAAAAGAAAAAAGAGTCCAAAAATATGAAGATAGTGTAAGGAGCCTCTGGGACAACTTCAAGCATTCCAACATCCACATTATGGGGGTGCCAGAAGAACAGAGAAAGCAAGATATTGAAAACCTATTTGAAGAAATAATGACAGGAAACTTCCCCCACCTGGTGAAAGAAATAGACTTACAAGTCCAGGAAGCGCACAGAACCCCAAACAAAAGGAATCCAAAGAGGACCACA
>JAAGEH010000186.1:246713-347390 GCA_011751065.1 Lasiurus cinereus | reverse complement strand
TTGTGCGTTTAGAGAGAACAGATTTGCATCTCCTTCTCCACCAGCCTCTAGATTTGAGGCATCACTTCCTCCCGTTAGGAGCACGGCCACCCAGGCGTGTTAGCAGCGCCTGCGGTTTTTGTCACCGCTGGCAATTACAGTATTTTCACTCTTCCTCCGGTGGGGATTTCTCTGAGTATTTACGCTCATCACTGCCTCGGGATAAGAGTAGTTCTTGTTGTATATAAGGCCTTAAAACTCAAAAGAGTTACTGTAGTCCAGTAAGCTTTTTGAGTGTCTTGGTGACTATTTCAGTGCATTAGGTTCCACGGGTGAACCTGTCTCCTGTGCTGCGTTTTTAAATATTATTGTGAGAAGAGACTCAGAGGCTTCACCAGACAGCGAGAGAGGACCCTGCCCCGTGGGGTACAGACTGGAAACGGGGTGCTGGGCAAGCCCTGTGAGGAGGCAGCTCTGCCTGGAGGATGGCTCGGTTGGGAACTTGATTGTGTAGGACTTCCTTTGTCTTTGAAAGTAATTGTAAGGAGGGAGCGGAGTTTTAATTCCGAATGTCAAGTTGGTCGGCTTGGCTGACTTGGGGGGAGGGTGGGGGCAGGAGAAAGAAGCCATTCTTCTGGCGCCTGGACTTAAAAGCCCTCTTTTGCATTTGTATGGGAGGATGTTCTGGGAGTATCGAATACCTGATACTTCAGCCGGCGTGCCCGAGGCAGCCTGGAGGGAGGGGCTGGGAGGAGGCTGTGGTGAGCCCTGTATCTGTCTTGGGAGGGTTAGGGCCTGCTTCACCCCTTGCTCTCTGGAGTGGGCGGGCAGTGGCAAGGCTGGCGAGGACCCTGGTATGGGATAGGTGCTCAGTACACGAAGATTCTGCCACTTGGGAGAGCAATGCGGCTGCCAAGTGATGGCCACCGTCCAGTGACCAAAGCTTAGCTCCCTTCCTGCCATGTCATTCTCAGTCCTCAGGTCTGGGTGAAGCTTCCCTTTGGTTACAGAAAACTGGAGGAGAGCCCAGCAGTACGTAGAGAGATTGAGTTACATTTATTACTCGAGGATCCAGAGGAAAATGTCTCTCATCGAATTCTGGGCCCCAACATGGAGGAATTTTCCCTATTTATATGTTTTTATCTTCTTTGTCTCCCAAATATGGGGTGTTTCCAGCCCCTTTTGCAAGTTTTTAAAGAGCTCCTATGTGCTGGGCTTTGAGATCTCAACCAAAGGCCTGGCCTGGTGCCAGCACTGATAATTTTGTCCGGGGAAGGTTTAATGGCCTCTCTGAAGTGGGAGGAGTCTCATTTTCCTTTTATTTAAGCAAGCAAGCATTTACAGAAGCCAGATAGCAGGGTTAAAGTTTCAAGCAGCAGTTTTTACATAAGATGATGCTTCAAAAGACTCTTCCTCTTGAGGGAGATGGGCCCAGTCACTCGTGCAGGGGCCACAGCACCCAGACCAAGGTCTAAGGGGCAGGATGAGGCCCTGACCGAGCCTAGAAGGTAGGGCGCAGTCACAGTTCCAGCGTGGGGCAAAGCCACTGCGCCACGGGCCCTTCCCTTCATGAACAAAACCGAGGAGGGGCAGACAAGGTGCCAGGCCTGAAGTGGCCGGCGGAGGTCACTGGGTGTGTGCGGGGGTCACTGCGAGTGTGTCAGAGGTGGTCTGATGCCTGAGGACGGGTCTTTCTGGGTGAAAGTTTGAGAGTCAAATGCGTGTCTACTCTGGATTGCCATTTGTCTGGTTTAGGGGAACTCTACCACAGCAAGAATCCCCCTCCTCCCTTTCTTCTTCCCTTCACACTCCTGGAGCGTTCCACAGACACCATGAGGGCCCACCGGGAGCAGCCTTTGCCATTTGCCAGCCAGACGGACATTGTGCCTTTCAGGGCGCTTCCAACCCTGTGTGGGCAGCACAGGCATTGATCAGTCATCTCCCGGGGGTCATTGTTGTTGGTTTTTCGTTAATCCTCACCCCAGGATATTTTTTCCATCGATTTTTTTTTTAATATATTTTATTGATTTTTCACAGAGAGGAAGGGAGGGGTAGAGAGTTAGAGACATCGATGAGAGAGAGACATCGATCAGCCACCTCCTGCACGCCCCCACTGGGGATGTGCCTGAAACCAATGTACGTGCCCTTGACCGGAATCGAACCTGGGACCCTTCAATCCCCAGGCCGACGCTCTATCCACTGAGCCACACCAGTTTTGGCCCCATGGGTTTTTTGAGAGAGAGTGGAAGGGAGAGAAAAACCTCCATGTGAGAGACACATCAGTTGATTGCCTCCTGTACACACCAACTGGGGCTGGGGATCGAACCTGCAACCCTTCAGTGTGCGGCAGGCCCATACTCTTACCACCAAGAACTGGCCAGAGCCAAATGGATCCTGCTTAGCAGTGGGAGGGGCCTTCTGGAAGCCCCAAAAAGTGCTGTCTCCCTGAGTCGGACTAGGCGAGTTCCCTGGAAACAGCTGGCGTTGCTATAACCAGACTGCGCGATGAGTTCTTGATGTGCCAGCCTCAGCCTCTGTTTTAATCGACTAAATCTGGGAAGGCCACTCCATTTTAATCTATCAAATCTAAAAAGACCACTCCGCAGTGGGCGAGGGCTAGTTGGGAGACCGGCCACTGCTGTTCACAATATTTCCCCTGTCCCTGCAGCTCCATCCTAAAAGTTCTATATGGGTTTACTTTTAAAGCTCTTCATCGTTTTATTTCATCTGCCGGACATTTGGCTGTATGTTAGTGTGTAACAGCAGATGCTGAGGTCTTCCTGGCTTTAGGCAACCGCTGTGTATTTTCAAGCAGCTCTTCCTACCCAGCATCGTAGTGGAAAGAACCGGGGTGGCGGAGCTGCCTCTGTGAGGACCCCCTCCCCCTGGTATCAGTGGGGGTGCTGGTTTCTACCCGGATGCAGTTTAGTGTGCCAGGGGCCAAGTAAATGCAGTGTTGGTCACTCTGCCACTACTGGTCGCTATCCCCTTGTTCTGAAGCCGGGAGTGCCTGGCACTGTGACGCTGACGGTGCCAACCCGAGGGAGGCTTCCAAGGAAGGACAGCCTGCCGTGAGGTGAACCCCCTTTCCCTCGTGGCCCCACTTCCCAGTTCCTGCAGCGGAAAATGTGCTCCCCGAAGGTAGTGAGCCAGCTGGTGGCCTAGCCCGGAGTTCTGTTGTCAGCCCTGGCTGGCCTGCTTCCCTGATCCCTCTGGCTGGCCTGCTTCCCTGATCCCTCGTTGTCCCGTCTGTCCACACCCCCTACCCCGCCTCGTGGAAGTTAACTCTTTCCACTCACAGCTCTGGCTGCTATGGGTCTGCCCCTTCGCCGACACATTCTCTGCCTTGCTCTTTGCCTGGGACTAGCGCCTTGTCATTCTAACTACAGAGGCTCCTCCAGGGCCCCTTGGGGCACACAGGCCCCCTGAGTCTGGCCTGAGTCCTGGGCAGACCCTGCAGGGTCAGGACACGGGACAGGCATCTTGTGCTGCGTTTACTGTGCTCAGGGGTAAAGCGTGTCCCTGGAATGCAGTGGCATGTGGTTACAAAGGTACATGGCACAGCCCTGTCCAGAAATGGCACCATTCCCACAGGGTCCCATGCCCTAAGCGCGGGCTCAGGGGGCAGCTCTCAGCTGTGGGGGAAGGGCCTGCAGAGACGAGCAGAATGTGCTGCTGCTGTTTCTCATGCGCTTGCCGCTTCCCCAGCCGCGTGGGGACAGGGGCAGGGCTGCCCTGGTTCCCAGATAAGAAAGCAAGGGCTGATAGGCTGGCTCCCTTGCTGAGGGCTGGGCTTGAGGCTGCATTGGAGGTCAGCTCACTGTCCCTTTACCTCCCCCCCTGTTCTCCTCCTTCCAGTCGCCCATGTTCGACGGTAAAGTCCCACACTGGTACCACTTCTCCTGCTTCTGGAAGGTCGGCCACTCCATCTGGCAGCCAGACGTCGAGGTGGACGGGTTCTCGGAGCTCCGGTGGGACGACCAGCAGAAAGTGAAGAAGATGGCCGAGGCTGGAGGCGTGGCAGGTCCAAACACACCCACTCGGGGGATCCGGGGGTGGGGGGGGGCCTGACCCCCAAATCCGGAGCTTCCAGGGGACCTTTCCCGAGGGCACAGGAACGTTCTTCAGTTCCACCCTCCAATTCTCACATGCTACTCAGCTGCACCTGCAGACGTGGCTTTGTCCTTCTGCAGGACATTTTTTCCCGACACTTGAAACGTGGTCTTTTCACATTGTTGTTTTAATAGACTAGTTTTTAGAGCAGCTTTGGTTCATAGCAAAATTAAACAGAAAATGTGGATTTCCCCAATTCCTCCCGACCCACGGAAGCCTGGCCTCCCCATCTTCCGCACCCTCCACTGGAGGCGTTGATATGTCTTCACCCAAGTCCATAATGTACAGTCGTGTTCACTCGTGTATGTTCTGTAGACCAGTGTACGAGGGCATGTATTTATCATCACAGCCGAGTACTTCTCACTGCTAAAACCCTCGGCACTTCGTCTGTTCATCTTTCCTCCCCAACCTCTGGCCAACACTGATTTTTATGCTATCACCATAGTTCTGCTTTGTTCTGGTGCTCATCCAATTGGAATCACACAGGGAGCCTTTCCAGATCGGCTCACTTCACATCGATATGCATTCAAGGTTCCTGTGTGCCTTTCCCGGGTTTTTTTAAATCCTCACCCAAGTATGTGCTTAGAGAGAGGTGCACAGGACAACACTCACCTAGCGGACTCATTCTGGCTGGGCTCTATGGTTTGATAGCTCTTTTTTTTTTCTTAGCTCATTTCTTTTCCTTTTTTTTTTTTAAATTAATGTATTACTGTACATATCTTCCCATTACCCCTCTCCCCCGCCCCACTCTCATACATGCCCTCACCACCCAGTGTCTTTCATCCGTTGGTTATGCTTATTTGTATGCATGTAAGTCCTCCGTTGATCTCTTATCTACCCCACCTCTCCCTAACCTTCCCGCTGTAATTTGACAGTCTGTTTGATGCTTTATTGCCTCTGTATCCTTTTGTGCATCAGTTTATAATGTTCTTTATTATCCACAAATGAGTGAGATCATGTGGTATTTTTCTTTCATTGACTTGCTTATTTCACTTAGCATGATGCTCTCCAGTTGCATCCAGGTTGGAGGAAATGCTAAGAATTCCTTTTTTTTTTAAATGGCAGCATAGTATTCCATTGTGTAGATGTACCATAGTTTATTGATCCAGTGATCTGCTGACTGGTACCTAGGCTGTTTCCAAATCTTAGTTATTGTAAATTGTGCTGCTATGAACATAGGGGTGCATATATCCTTTCTGATGGGTGTTCTGGTTTCTTAGGATATATTCCTAGGAGTGGGATTACTGGGTCAAATGGGAGTTCCATTTTTAGTTTTCTGAGGAAACTACATGCTGTTCTCCAAGTGGCTGCACCAGTCTGCATTCCCACCAGCAGTGCATGAGTGTTCCTTTTCTCTCTGCATCCTCACCAATACTTGATATTTATTGATTTGTTGATGATAGCCATTCTGACAGGTGTGAGATGGTATAGCATTGCATTTTGATTTGCATCTCTCAGATAATTAGTGACTTTGAGCATGTTTTCAGGTGTCTTAGCCTTCCTTCGGTCTTCTTTCAAAAAGATTCGATTTAGGTCCGTTGCCCATTTTTGTTTATTGGATCATTTATCTTACTTTTATTAAGTTGTATAAGTTGCCTATAGATGTTGAAGATTAAACCTTTATCACTGATAACATTTGCAGATATGTTCTATACAGTGGGCTTTCTTTTTTTACTTTTTATAATTATATTTTATTGATTTTTTACAGAGAGGAAGGGAGAGGGACAGAGAATCAGAAATATAGATGAGAGAGAAACATCAATCAGCTGCCCCTGTACACCTCCCACTGAGGAGGTGCCTACAACCAAGGCACATGCCCCCAACTGGAATCAAACCTGGGACCCTTCAGTCCGCAAGCTGACGCTCTTATCCACTGAACCAAACTGGTTAGAGCCGGTGGGCTCTCTTGTTATTTTGTTGATGGTTTCTTTTGCTGTGAAAAAGCTTTTTATTTTGATGTAGTCCCATTTGTTTATTTTCTCTTTAGCTTCCATTGCCCTAGGAGCACTATCAGTGAAGAAGTTCCTTCTGCATATGTCTGAGATTTTGCTGCCTGTGGATTCCTCTAGTATTTTTATGATTGCCTGTCTTATGTTTAAGTCCTGTATCCATTTTGAGTTTGAGTTTATTTTTGTGTCTGGTGTAAGCTGGTGGTTTAGCTTCATTTTTTTGCATGTATCTGTCCAATTTTCCCAATACCATTTATTGAAGACACTGTCTTTTTTTTTTTTAATTAAATCTTCATTATTCAGATTATTACATAGCTCCCCTCCACCCAACTCCCACCATTCCCTCTGCCCTTATCTCCCTCCCATTGACCTCATCCATAGGTGTATGATTTTTGTCCAGTCTCTCCCTGTACACCCCTCACCCCTTTCCCCCTGAGAATTATCAGTCCACTCCCTTTCTGTGCTCCTGATTCTATTATATTCACCAGTTTATTCTGTTGATCAAATTTTTAATTCACTTGATTTTTAGATTCACTTGTTGATAGATATGTATTTGTTCATAATTTTTTGTCTTTTACCTTTTTCTTCTTCCTCTTCTAAAAGAGTACCTTTCAACATTTCATATAATACTGGTTTGGAGTTGATGAACTCCTTTAGCTTTTTCTTCTCTGTGAAGCTCTTTATCTGCCCTTCAATTCTGAATGATAGCTGGATAGATTATTCTTGGTTTTAGGTTCTTGCTATTCATCACTTTAAATATTTCTTGTCATTCCAGTCTGGCCTGCATCGTTTCTGTTGAGAAATCAGCTGACAGTCGTATGGGTGCTCCCTTGTAGGTAATGAAGTGTTTTTCTCTTGCTGCTTTTAATATTCTCTCTTTGTCTTTTGCTCTTGGTATTTTAATTATGATGTGTCTTGGTGTGGTCCTCTTTGGATTCCTTTTATATGGGGTTCTGTGTGCTTCCTGGACTTGTAAGTCTATTTCTTTTACCAGATGTGGGAAGTTTTCAGTCATTATTTCTTTAAACAGGTTTTCAGTATCTTGCTTTCTCTCTTCTTCTGGCACCCCCACAATTCTGATGTTGGTACGCTTAAAGCTGTCCCAGAGGCTCCTTACATTATCTTCACATTTTTGGATTATTTTCTCTTCTTGCTTTACCAGTTAAGTGTTTTCTGATTCTTTATATTTCAAATTTTTGACTTGATTCTTGCCTTTCTCTAGTCTGCTGTTAGGACTCTGTATAATATTTTTTATTTCAGTCAGCGTATGTTTAATTTCTAGTTGGACTTTTTCCATCTCTATTTAGCCCTTTTTCATCTCCTCTTGGGTCTCGCTAACTTTATCCCACTTTTCTAGGATATTCTTGAAAAACCTTATAAGCGTGGTTTTGAACTCTATATCCAGTCGTTTTTTTTCCTCCATTTCTTTTGTTTGTGATCCCTTCCTTTGTCTCGGCATTTTCACTATGCCAGGAGAACTTCTGTCTTGGATTCTTCCTTATGATACGAGACTTGAAAAACCGCAAAAGCCTCTCTGTTGAGCTTGGGATGGGTGGAATCTCAGGGCTTAAGGGACCACCTTGCCCTTCAGTCGGCCCCTGAGTCTCACGTGACTGGGTAATCGCTGGAGCAGTCCTTGTGCGTTCGCGTGCGGGTAGTGCTTCTAGACCGCTGCCTTTTTGGCTCCCCTGTGCTCCGGGACCACACGAGTCTGGGTCCCCAGGGTTTCACCCGAAAACAGGGGCTTAGTGGACTCAGAAGTGACGCAGTTGGGAGGGTCTGTCTCCCGCCCACTCGCTAAAGCCAGTGGCACAATCAGCAGTCTGTCCTTTGTGCGCAGTGCCGTGCACGCCACCAGACTTCTAATCTTTTGTGACTCCCCTAAATTTCCGTGCACCTCTCCCTTTTCACAGTCCAAACTCCCTCCGTATGAGTTTCGGCTGGATCTAGGGTTTAGTGCCCTTAGATAAGGGGTTTAATGCTGTTGGGAGTCTCCCGCCAGAGAAAGCCAGCCAGGTACTCCGGCACCCGCTCTCTCCACACTCGCGTCTCCGTACCTCAGCTTTTTGCAGCTTCTCTGGGTCTCTGTGAGCCCCTCTCTTTCCCTCTAGTTGTAGAATTTTCACTCAGCCAGCTTTCCTGTGGTTCTGGATGATGTCCTTTCTGTCTTTTAGTTGTAATTTTGAAATTGTTGTGCAAGGCAGCAGTGTAGGTGTTTACCTATGCCGCCATCTTGGATTCTCCGGATGAAGAGAATGTCTTAACTCCATTGTATGTTCATGCCTCTTTGTCAAATATTAATTGAGCATAGTGGTTTGGGTGGATATCTGGATTCTCTATTCTATTCCATTGGTTTAAATGTCTGTTCTTGTGCCAGTACCAGGCTGTTTTGAGAACAGTGGCTTTGTGATACAGCTTGAAATCTGGTATTGAGATCCCATCTACTTTATCCTTCTTTCTCAGAATTGCTGCAGCTATTCGGGGTCTTTCTTTTTAATATTTTATTGATTTTCTACAAAGAGGAAGGGAGAGGGATAGAGAGAAACATCATTGAGAGAGAGACATCGATCAGCTGCCTCCTGCACGCCCCACACTGGAGATGTGCCCGCAACTAAGGTACATGCCCTTGACCGGAATCGAACCTGGGACCTTTCAGTTTTCAGGCCGACGCTCTATCCACTGAGCCAAACTGGTCTCAGCTCTTTTTTTATTCCAGATGAATATTTGGAGAGTTCTTTCTAGATTGCTTTGGATAGTATACATTTTAATGATGTTGATTTGTCCCAATCCATGAGAATGGTATGTTCTTCATCTGTTTACGTCTTCCTCTATCTCTAGTGTTCCGTGTGTAGGTCTTTTACCTCCTTAGTTAAGATTATTCCTAGGTATCTTAATTTTTTGGTGTGATGGTAAATGGGATTGCTTTTTTAGTCTCTCTTTCTGTAAGTTCTCTATTGGTGTATAGAAATGCCATAGATTTCTTGGAGTTAATTTTGTATGCTGCTACATTGCCAAATTCATTTATTAAGTCTATTAGATTTTGATGGAGTCTTTCATGTTTTTTTGTTGTTGTTTTTTAAATATATGTTCTTGATATTTTTATTTTTTACAGAGAGAAAGGGAAAGGAATAGAGAGTTAGAAACATCGATGAGAGAGAAACATCGGTCAGCTGCCTCCTGCACACCTCCTACTGGGAATATGCCAGTAACCAAGTTACATGTCCTTGACCAGAATCAAATCTGGGACCCTTCATTCCACAGGCCGATGCTCTATTCACTGAGCCAAACTGGTTTTAGCTCTTTCAAGTTTTTTAGGAAAATATCATGTCATCTGCAAATAAGAACAGCTTTACTTCTTCTTTTCCAGTTTGGATGCCTTTTATTTCTTCTACTTATCTAATTGCAATGGCTAATACTTCCCGTACTATGTCTAACAGAATTGGTGAGAGTGGACATCCCTGTCTTGTTCCTCTTCTTAGGGGAAATAGTTTTAATTTTTGCCCATTGAGGATGATGTTAGCTGTGGGTTTATCATATATAACTTTTATTATATTGAGGTATGATCCTTCTCTTCCCACCTTGTTGAGAGTTTTTATCAAGAAAGGGTGTTGGATTTTGTCAAATGCTTTTTCTGCAACAATTGATATGACTGATTTTTTCTGTCAATTTGTTTATGTGATGTATCACATTTATTGATTTGCGGATATTGGAGCATCCTTGCATTCCTAGGATAAATCCTACTTAGTCGTGGTATATGATCTTTGTGATGTACTGCTGGATTTGATTTGTTGAAATTTTGTTGAGGATTTTGGCATCTTCGTTCATGACGGATATTGGCCTTTAATTCTCTTTCATTGTGTGGTCTTTATCTGGTTTTGGTATTAGGGTGATGGTGATTTCATAGAAGGAACTTGGAAGTGTTCCTTCTTGAATTTTTTTGGGATAGTCTGAGGAAGACAGGTTTTAATTCTTCCTTGAATGTTTGGTAAAAGTCCCCTTTGAAGCTGACTGGCCCTGGACTTTTGTTTGTTGGAAGCTTTTTCATTACTGCTTCAATTTCTTCCATAGTTATTGGCCTATTGAGGTCTTTAGATTCTTCCTGATTGAGTTTTGGAAGGTTATATTTTTTCTAGTAATATGTCCATTTCCTCCATGTTGCCCAGTTTGTTAGAATAGAGTTGTTCATAATATTTTTTAACAATCCTTTGTATTTTGGAGGGATCTATTGTTATTTCACCTCTTTCATTTCTGATTTTGTTTATTTGGATCCTCTCTCTTTGCTTCTTGGTGAGCGTGACTAGAGGTACATCAATCTTGTTTATTTTTTCAAAGAACCAGCTCTTGGTTTTGTTGATCTGTTGTATGGTTTCTTTAGTCTCTATGTCATTTATCTGATCTTTACAATTTTCTTTTATCTGCTTAGACTGGGCTTTTCTTGTTGCTCTCTTTCTAGCTCTTTGAATTGTAGGTTAGGTAATTTATTACCATTGTTTCTTGTTTTTTTCCAGTAGGCCTGTAGAGCTATGAATTTCCCTCTCAAGACTGCTTTCATTGTGTCCTATAGATTTTGGATTGCTGTTTTCATTGTCATTTGTTGCCATGATGTTTTTCATTTCTTCCTTCGTCTCTCTGGTAACTCATTGTTATAATAGCATGCTGTTTAGTCTCCATGTGTTTGATTTCTTAGGACTGTTTTTATTGTAGTTGATTTCTAGTTTTATGTCACTGACCTGAGAAGATGCTTGATATAATTTCTATTTTCTTGAATTTGAAGAAACTTTGCCTATGACCCAACATATAGTCTATTTTGAAAATGACCCATGTGCACTTGAAAAGAATGTATATTCATTCGTGGCTTTGGGGTGAAATGTTCTGAAGATCTCAATTTCATCTGGTCTAGTGAGTCATTTAGGATTGATATTTCTTTGTTGATTTTTTTTGTTTAGAGAATTTATCCAGTGGTGATAGTGGGATATTAAAGTCTCTTACTATGATTGTATTGCTGTCAATCTCTCCCTTGATATCCTTCAGGAGTTTTTTTATGTATTTGGGTGCTCCTATATTGAATGCATATATGTTTACCAGAATTATTTCTTCTTGTAGGATTGCTCCCTTTAGTATTATGAAGTGGCCTTTCTTATCTCATTATGTCCTTCACTTTGAAATCTAATTTTTCAGATACAACTATTGCTACCAAAGCTTCTTTTTCATTTCCATTTGCATCAAAAACCTTTTTATATATCTTCACCCTCAGTCTGTGTGCATCTTTTTTTCTGAGGTGGGTTTCTTCTAGACAGCAGATATATGGGCCCTGTTTTTTTATCCAATCCATTACCCTATGTCTTTTGATTGGGACATTTAATCCATTTACATTTAAAGTTATTATTGATAGGTACTTATTTGTCACTTTTAATTCTTTACCCCTGTGTTCCTTCTTTGCTTCCTCTTTCTTTTCTTTTTTTCTTTTTTTTTTCTAACAGAAGAGCCTTTAGCATTTCTTGCATTGCTGGTTTGGTGGTAATACATTCCCTTAGTCCTTTTTTGTCTGTGAAGCTCCTGATTTCACCTTCCATTTTGATTGATAGCCTTGTTGTGTACAGTATTTTTGGATTCAGACCCCTCCTTTGCATGAGTTTGTATATTTCATTCCATTCCCTTCTGGCCTGATGAGTTGCTGTTGAGAAATCAGTTGCTAGTCTGGTGGGGGTTCCTTTGTAGGTAACTTTCTGTCTCTCTCTGGCCGCTTTTAAGATTCTTTGTCATTGGTGTTTGCCAATTTAATTACAATGTGCCTTGGGGTCGGCTTTTGGGGTTCATTTTGCTTGGGACTCTGAGCTTTTTAGATTTGTGTGCGTTTTTTCTTCTCTATATCAGGGAAGTTTTCTGTCATTTCTTCAAACAGGTTTTCTATTCCCTGCTGTTTCCTCTCCTGGAATCCCTATTATGCAGATGTTGTTTTGTTTTATTTTGTCCCAAAGTTCTCTTAGGCTCTCCTACTGGTTTTTTAATTTTTTTTTCTAGAAGCTGCCGTACTTGGGTATTTTTTCCTACCTTGTCTTCTAGCTCACTGATGCAATCCTTTGCTTCTTTTAGTCTACTTTTGATGCTTTCTTATTGAGTTCTTTACAGCAGCAATGTCATTTTTCATTTCTTCTTGATTATTCTTCATTTCCTCTTGGTTCTTACTGATATTTTTGAGTTTGTCTTCTTTTCAACCACCTTATGACCATTTCTCTGAATTTTCTCTTGCAGGTTTCTTGCCTCCATTTCATTTACTTCCTTTTCTGGTGATGCCTGCTTTTCTTTCATGTGCGGGCTGTTTCTTTGTCTCCCCATGGTCTCTCCTCAGGGTATCTGGTTATTTAGTTCTCTCTCCTTACCCCAGGTGAATCCGACCTTTCTATGATAAGAGTGTAGAATTCCTCTGAATCTCAGTGTTTGCGCAAATTGGGGTCCAGTGTTCTGGGGTTTGCACCTGTTTCATGGGTGCCACAATTGTAGATTTTCAGACTTCCGATCACAGCCACTTTCCTCTTCAAGATGGCGCAGTCTCCACGTCTGAACTGGTGGCTGTGGAAGGGAACCCAGCAGCAGTAGGGATTGCCCGGTCAGGAGAGCCCCGTCCATCAGACCCCCACCTTCTGGAGTAAAACTGTCCCTTATTTCGCCAACAAACACTCCCCGTGTGACCCTCAGCTGTTCTTTCTGTCTGCTCCAAGACATGGCTTGGGATAGGTCATCATTTTTTTTCTCTAGCTCATTTCTTTATAATGGTGAATAATACTGTATTTTCTAGATATAATAATTTATTCATAATGGTAACTGGTTTATTTATACTGGAGGACATCTTGTTTGTTTGGGCAGTTATTAATACAGTGGTACCTCGAGATACGAGTTTAATTCGTTCCGTAACCTTGAGGCGTGGGAAACTATGAGACACTCGAGTCGCGGTAACTGGTGGGTCGTGTGCAGCCGGCCGATCCTCGCGATTACTCCTATCTCAAATGTTGCTTGTATTTCAAAGCAAAAATCGCTCGCTCGACAGCTCATATCTCAAAAATCTCGTACGTTAGGGCACTCTTATCTCGAGGTACCACTGTAACTATAAACAAGTAGGTTTATATGTTGCTGGGTTTTGTATTTAATGAGTTTGAACCCTCATATGTAGGTTTTTATGTGGATCCAAGTTTTCCACCGTTTTGGTAAATACCAAGTAATGTGATGGCTAGGTTGTATGTTTAGTTTTGTCTGAAGCTGCCAATCTCTTTCAGATGGCCGTAGCAGTTTTTGAATTTCCATCAGTAATGAATGAGAATTTCTGCTGTTCTATATCTCTGCCAGCATTTGGTGTTGTTAGGGTTTTGTATTTTGACCGTTCTAATAGGTGTGTAGTAGTCTCTTGCTTTAATTTGTAGTAAGAACGCTGTTCCGATATTTTCCCCATTTTTAAATGTTTGTTTTGAGTTTTAAAAGCACTTTGTATATTTTAAATAACTATGCTTGAAAAGACATTTTCCCAATCTGTAGCTTGTCTTGCTCATTCTTTTGACAATGTCTTTCATAGAGCAGACATTTTTAATGTTAGTGAAATTTATTTCATCAATTATTTCTTTCATTGATTGTGTCTGTTACTGTATCTAAAAAGCCATCATCATACCTAAGCTCAACTAGAGTTTCTCCTTTGTGTCAGGAGTTTGTGTGTTTTTAATTTTTTTTAATTTAATAAATCTTTATTGTTAAGATTATTACAATTTTTCCTCCCCGCCCCCTGCTCCCCTCCACCTGGTTCTCACCCCCCGTATCCCTCACCCCCTACACTATCTTCATCCATTGGTGTATGATTTTTGTCCAGTCTCTTTCAGCACCCCCCACACCCCTTTCCCCCCCCCCAAGGATTGTCAATCCACTCCCCTTCTATGCCCCGGATTCTATTATATTCACTAGTTTATTCTGTTCATCAGATTTTTTATTCACTTGAATTTTAGATTCACTTGTTGATATGTTTTGGTTCATAATTTTTATCTTTACCTTTTCCTTCTTCTTTCCCTTCTTAAAGAATACCTTTCAGCATTTCATATAATACTGGTTTGGTAGTGATGAACTCCTTTAGCTTTTTCTTGTCTTTGAAGCTCTTTATCTGACCTTCAATTCTGAATGATAGCTTCGCTGGGTAGAATAAACTTGGTTGTAGGTTCTTGCTATTCATCACTTTAAATATTTCTTGCCACTCCCATCTGGCCTGCATCGTTTCTGTTGAGAAATCAGCTGACAGCTGTATGGGTGCTCCTTTGTAGGTAATTAACTGTTTTTCGCTTGCTGCTTTTAATATTCTCTCTTTGTTTTTTGCTCTTGGCATTTTAATTATGATGTGTCTTGGTGTGGTCCTCTTTGAATTCCTTTTGTTTGGGGTTCTGTGCACTTCCTGGATTTGTAAATCTTTCACCAGATGTGGGAAGTTTTCAGTCATTGTTTCTTCAAATAGGTTTTCAGTATCTTGCTCTCTTCTGGCACCCTCATAATACTGATGTTGGAATGCTTGAAATTGCCCCAGAGGCTCCTTACACTATCTTCATATTTTTGGATTCTTTTTTCTTTTCCAGTTGAGTGTTTTCTGCTTCTTTGTATTTCAAATCTTTGACTTGATTCTTGTGTTCTTCTAGTTTGCTATTAGGTCTCTGTATAATATTTTTCATTTCAATCAGTGTATGTTTAATTTCTAGTTCCTCTTTCAAATTCTAAAGGATCTCGCTAAATTTTTCGACCTTTTCTAGGCAATTCTTAAAAAACCTTATAACCATGGTTTTCAGCTCTATATCCAGTAGTTTGCTTTTGTCCATTTCTTTTGTTTGTGATCTGTTTCTTTGTCTCCGCTTTTTTGCTGCTTCCCTGAGTTAGTAGAGTAGTTTTGTGTCCTAAGTGTCTTATATGGCCCTGTAACTCCACCTTTCCAGTTATCTGAGGTGGACACTCTTGGTGCACCCCTTTGTGGACTGTGTACAGCCTTGTAGTTAAGTTGTGATTGTTGTTGGTATCACTGAGGGGAATTGACCTCCAGGCCAACTGGCTGTGAGGATCTGCTGTGTCTGCACCAGGAGAACTTCTGTGCTGGAGACTCCCTTGTGAGACAACACTTTCAGAATTGCAAAAGTTTCTGTGCTCTGCTTGGATGGGGTGGAGTCTCAGGGCTGTTGCTTTCCGTCAGTCCTGTTCTTTGAGGACCCTAGGTCTCAGTGTCTCTTGGTAATCGCTGCAGTCCTCTCTGCACGCACTCACGTGTACGCCTCCAGACTTCTGTCTTTTGCGGCTCCCTAAATTTCTGTGCACTCCTCCCTTTTCCCTACAGTCAAGACTCCCCCCATATGAGTCTCATCCGGAACTGGGGTTCAGTGCAGTCGAAATTAGGGATCAGTGCAGTCGGGAGTTTCTGTCTCCCTCCTTCTAGAAGAAGCCAGCCAGGCACTCAGCCGACTGTACTCCACGTGCGTGTCTCCATATGTCAGCCAGCTTTCCTGTGGTTCTGGATGATGTCTGTTCTGTCTTTTAGTTGTAGTTTTGAAATTGTGCGAGGCAGCAGTTTAAGTGTTCACCTATGCTTCCATCTTGGTTTTTCCTCCAGGAGGAGTTTTATGATTTGTTACACATGACATCTAAACCTGTGGTCCATTTTGAGTTCATTTCTGCAGTTGGAATAAGTCTGTGTGTAACTCATTGTTTTGCATGTGGATGTCCAATTTCCCAGCACCATTGGTTGAAAGGGTATCTGTTTTCTATTGTATTATTGCCCTTGGCTCCTTTGAAACGTCAATTTGACCGTATTTGTGTGGGTGTGTTTCTGGGCTCTTATTCTAGTGTATATACCATTTTGTGTATTTTGCCAATACCAGGCTGTCTTGATGACTGTAATATAGGAAGTCTCAAAGTCAGTTCTCTGACTCTGTTCTTCAGTATTGTCTTAGCTATTCTGGATCTTTTGACTCTGTTGACATCTACAAACTTAACTTGCCAAGATGCCTTTAAGTTTTAAATAGGCAATTTTATTTTATTTTATAGCAGTTTTTGAAGGAGATCCTCTGAGACCACATTCTCTTTTCTCTGTCTTCCTAAACTGAACCACTTTAACCTGTTCTATGACTAAGCTATTCCTCTGCTAAACTATTTCCTTTGTCTCCAATTGCTTCTGATGTGCTGGGAACTTTGGTCAGAAACACAGCTCAGAATTGTGAATAAAAGTAACAGTAAATTTGTCACCAAAGGGTGTGGAGAGCGAGTGTCAGTTGTAGCAGAAGAAGAGGGAGACTCCCATTTACCAGTTGCCTCCCACAGCGGCTTGGGCTGGGGAGCTACCTTCTGGGGTTCGGATGATGCTCCTACTGACAGCGCCAATGGCCAGGGCTTAATGAGTGCTGTTTACATAATAGCATGCTTCACTTCCTTTTTGTTACATGTGTATTGTTGGTGTATAGAAGTGTCTTTCTATTGACCTTGTTTTCTGCAAATCTGCTAAATTCACTTAATCATACTGGTAGCTTTTTCGTAGATTCCTAAGGTATCCCACATATACCATCATGTTGTCTACAAATAGAGATGGTTTTCCTTGTTCTTTTCTAAACTTGCACCTTTTTCTTTCTTTTTCTTGCCCTAATGCACTTATAGAATCTCAAATACAATGTCAAGTAAGTGATGAGAGGAGACAGCTTTTCCCATTCCTAATCATAGGAAAGACACTCAGCCTTGGAACTTATTTTTATATCAGAAAAGAACCTGGCTTTTGTCCCAAATGCTTAGCTGTTTTTCCCAAGACTCTTCTGAATGATTCAGCTTTTCTCATTAATGAGATATGCCCCCCTTTATTATGCTACCTTACATAGACTTGTGTCTGTACCAAGATACTCCCTTTAGTTCAGCATCTAACTTTCATCAATAGAAGTACTTTGCACAGTGAGGGGGGTGCCAGAGGAAATGAAGAGAGGTGGAAGGTGAGACAGCCACCAGCTAACATTGAGCTGTTTCCCACAGCCTGAGAAAGGTTTTATTTTATTGCCAAAAGAGAAGCTGTGTTCAGCAACCACAGTAGTTAGAAATGGCATAGAGGTAACGGACCAACCACAGTCACCCAGAACAAGTGTCCTAATGGAACCCGAGGGACGTGGTGGGGCAGCCAGGACATGGCTGTCAGTTGAGCATTGCTGTGTTTGATTCTTCAGGCAAAAGCCAAGGCGGAGCTGGCAGTAAGACGGAGAAGACACTGGGTGGCTTTGCCGCCGAGTATGCCAAGTCCAACAGGAGCACCTGCAAGGGCTGTCTGAAGAGGATAGATAAGGTGAGGGTTAGGGCTCTAACATCCGACTCGGATTTTCTTCAAACGTCTGATGTCATTAACTTCATTAATCACCCTTTCCTGCCAATTGTCCCTGAAGAATGACAGCTGATTGGGAATGCTACCTGGATGATTGTGGAAGCAGAGGAGTTTGAGGACGGGGCTGTGCTCTGCCTCATTACCCTTCCCTGATCTTATGCAAATATTCTATTTGATTGGTCTAAGGCTTTGCCTCCTTGGAGTACTGTGCCATAAATTTAAAGATGGGCAGTGGGATTTAGAAAGGAAAGTCATGACATTATTAAAAGGTCTCTAGCTACCTTTAATCACTACAAAAGGAGGCAAAAGTTTAGGTTCTGAGGGCAATGTCAGAAGTCCTGTGCTGTTGAGTGATGCTAGCTCTGAAATGTAATTCTGCGTAGTGTCAGCACCCCTCATGCTGTGTGGCCCGCGTCGGGTTCAAAGTCATGGAACTCTCCTAGGAATGTCAGGCCTGGAATTGTGAAGCTGGGCAAGATGGAAGGGCTTGGTTCAGCAGATGGAAGAAGGCGGGGATGGGGCAGAAAGTTCCTGCTGGGACTGGGAGCCTGTCTCAGGCTCTGGGCCTGGAGTGTAGCAGGTCCTCAGCTCTGTCCAGTCTGCTGTACAGGAACCTCCAATTTGGGGTGCAGTGAAGAAGGAAGCTACATTCCATGCAGATAACTTTAATGGTGATGATAGAGCACAGCTGTGAAATGCAGTCCCATCTTTGGGGGTCCCCTAGCCAGAGGGGAGCTGGCTTATATTTTCAGAAATCTCTGCCCCTCGTCCCTGATGGCTCCTAGTTCCATTTTCATGCAAATAAGGTCTCCAAATTCTCTGATTGGTCCAGAAGGCACTGTCCTGATGGGTCAAAGTAGAGCCTCTGCAGCTCTGGAGGGGAAAGCCTCAGTCCTGGTGTTAAATACGATTCCAGGAACCCGTTATCAGGGCTGACTCAGGTGGCAGAAACGCAGTGCAGGCTCTCCCTGAAGGGCAGTTGGCAGGAGAGGCCCTTCTGTAGAAACTGCTGCTGGCGTCTGTTTTGTTTTGTTTTAATTTGAACCTCGTTAGCCCCCAGGAGCCCTTCTTAGCAGGTGTCTCTCAAGGTTCAGTTACCACTTCCTTGACTTGCCCAGGCAAATATATAACTAGTGGAAGCTGAGTCTGTTGAAAATGGGGTGCGGGGGCTTGAGGGGTAACACACACTCACTGGTGGTATAAAAGTGGCAAAACCTCCCTGCAGTCCTCACATCGCCCTTGAGGTGGGCCTGAGGCCCTCACTGCCTGGAGCACGGGCTGGCTTAGTCACCTCCGGCCCTGATGACTCCCGTCCTTCCTTGTCTCTCATGTGGTACCACATGTGGTTTTTCCTGTAGGACCAGGTGCGCCTGTCCAAGAAGATGCTGGACCCGGAGAAGCCCCAGCTGGGCATGATTGACCGCTGGTACCACCCAGAATGCTTTGTTGAGCACAGGGAGGAGCTGGGTTTCCGGCCCGAATACAGTGCGAGCCAGCTCAAGGGCTTCAGCCTGCTTGCTTCAGAGGATAAGGAAGCCCTGGAGAAACAGCTCCCAGGAGTCAAGAGCGAAGTGTGGGTGGAGGGCCAACAGGAGGGTTAGGGGGGTTCAGTGAGGGGCTTGGTGGAGTCCCAGAGATCCCACAGATTCCATACCAGTCCTGTGTCCTCTTGCTGACCTTGAGAAAGCCAGGGTGCAGACTGAGAGATGGCGACAGCTCATCTCTGCCTCTTCCCCCGTGTGGTAGTGGAGGGTGGCAGGGAAGGGCTGTAGGGTGCTCCTGGTGTCTGATCCTGTGGACCCTGCATGACCCACTTTCTTGGCCCCATGGCCGCCTTCTGTGAACATGTTCCTTGTGTCTGGGTGTTTCTGAGAAATGGTGCTGGGAGGATCATCATGGGTTTTTCATGAGTTGGGAGGGGTTCCCTGGTTGAAGATTTAGAATGACATGGATTTCACATGGTGCTACCATTAGGATGGGAGGACCCACCAGACTTCTGTACTGGGTTGTCCCAAGGCTCTGGAGCAACCCAGAGATCGGTCCTTGGCAATAGAGTCTCTTCTGAAGGGGCTGACATCCGCCCAAACACCCTGAGAGATGGCAGGTGGGGCCTACAGAGTTGAGATTATGTCGTTGGATGTCCGAGTTTTCGTGGCTCTGGTTCTCTTATGTTCTGTGTCTCTTTCAGAAAGAGGAAAGGCGATGAGGTGGATGGACCAGACCACGTGCCCAAGAAGAAACCTAAGAAAGAGAAAGACAACGATGCCAAGCTTGAAAAGGCTCTTAAGGTGAGTGCTGAGCGGTTTCCTTCACCATTTTACCTCAGTTCTCCCCTCGTTCTGGGAAGAAGGTTCAAGGAGGTGTGTGTCTCACTTACCAAGACCTTTAGGAATTCCCAAGTTGATAGCTGCTGTTAAAAAGCCTAGTTTTCCCCCAGGTGGCTTTCTTCCTTCCCCCCAAAGAAACAGTTCTTATTTGAAGGAGAACTAGTTTTGGGCTCCGGATGCCAGACCAGCACCCAGGCTCGGGCAGGAGCTGAGAGTCAGGCCCCACGCACTAGCCTCGCTGAGCTGGTAGATTCCTGCTTCAAGTACACAGTACATCACTGCATCCTGAATCTGTAGGGTAGCTGGTGAGCATGCAAACTGAATAGTAAATTTAAAAATGCCAAACGTTCTTACCTTAGTCCAGGGGTGGGGAACCTCGGGCTGGGGGCATTATAAAAGCCCATGAAATGATGGTCTGGCCCTGGCTAGACATTAGGGGTGAGTTAATGCAATATTTGACCAAATATAGAAGGCTAATTTTTAAGTTGATAGTTTTGTGTGGCCCACAAATTATGTTATAAATATCCAAATGGCTCTGGCAGAAAAAATGGTCCTAAACCCCTACCTTAGACAATTGCCTTGAAGAGATAAAGTTGTTACTGCTGTTGGTTTTTTTTTTTTTTTTTTTTTTTAATGAAGCTCTTATTTAAAAGAAAAAGGAATAGAAGACAACATAGTGAAAAGAAGACTCCATTAAATCAGTAGTCATTGACCGGAGATTCATCACTGTTGATTACACATGCACTGAAGCAAAGTACAAATTGTTAATCAGAAATGCTAGCTGTTTGGGGGTCTGGGAGAGAATATGCAGTCTCTCTTAGGAACTTGATTTCCATGAGGCATCTGCTTGGCTGTCTTACATAAGTACTCAAGTGGTGTGAAAATTAGAAACGATTTCTGATCTTGTTCCAGTTGTTTGAGAAGAAGGCCAGTTTGATGTGGTCGCCCTTTGTAAAAGACGTTTGTTGTGGTCCACATCTGGCTGCAGTAGAGTGGAGTTGTGCTATTTTGCACTGAGGAAATAGGTATTTGGACTCCCCCACCCCCATGCACTCTCAGATTGGGTAGAGCAGCCACACCTACCTTCCTCGTACCGGATGTGGGGCTGATGATTCCGGGAGCTTCAGGCTCCTTCCTAAGTCTCTGGATGTTTGTTTCTGAGTGATTCGTTCCTGGACAACAGCCTTCCCCACATCCCTCCGTGGTCTCTCTACCTTCCATGGTGGTGTTGAGAGGCTGCGCTCTGGGCTTACCTTGGCATCCACAGGAATGGGACTGGGCACACACTTCCCTGCTGATGAGGCTGACACTGGAGAGCAGCTCAGTTAAGGCTGAAGTTGGAGACGAGCAAAGCCAATGGGATCTCCTTGGTGGTGGATTTCTCTCTTTGAAAAGAGCTGGTCGCTCAGAGGCTGGGTCTTGTCCATAGGCCCAGAATGACCTGATCTGGAACATCAAGGACGAGCTCAAGAAAGCGTGCTCGACAAGTGACCTAAAAGAGCTGCTCATCTTCAACAAGCAGCAAGTGCCTTCTGGGGAATCGGCGGTGAGCTGCCTTTGTGTTCCGGGAGCCGTGGGAGGCGGCCATGTCTGTCCTCTCGGCTGAGGGAGGCCCTCCGTTGAACACCTGCCGGTATTCATTGGGAGGAGTGACAGTTCATGGTTGTGTTGCATGGTCATCATCATCATGGCCCATTTCCCAGGGACAGACAGGAAGGGGCGGGCTCTCCCAAGCCCTTCTGGCATCTTCTCCAAGGTAGCCTTCCCTTGGCTTAGGATTTTGGTGAGGACTGAAGGGGCCTTCTATTTCCCTTGTATATTCATGCCACACGGGCCTGAGGAGCTCTCTGCTGCCTTCTGCCCATACTGCCCCAGGGCTGTGAGGTCTGGAGGGAATAGGACCACCTTGTGAGGCCAGCTTCTTCCCCAACAGGCCTGTCCTGCTGTCTCTGGGGAGGGGGTGGCACTGTTCTTGTGCAGCAGCAGTGGGTGCTCTGGCTCTTCCTTTACTTCTAAATCCCTAAGGGCAGTGGGAACTGCAGGAATGTGTGTGGACTTAGCAGTACAAAAATCTAAGCTCCACCTGTCAACCAGCCGGCCAGTTAGCAAACCTGGGACAAGCCCTCTCTTCTGTGTTTGGTGCGTGCAGTTTGTGCATTCTTCATCCCACATGGGTAACGTCACTGAAGCCCCTCCTTGTCTTTGTCACCCTTTGTCTCTGACACGCTTCTCCACTGGCAGATCTTGGACTGTGTGGCTGACGGCATCGTGTTCGGTGCCCTCCTTCCCTGCAAGGAGTGCTCAGGCCAGCTGGTCTTCAAGAGTGACGCCTACTACTGCACGGGGGACATCACTGCCTGGACCAAGTGTATGGTTAAGACACAGACACCCAACCGGAAGGAATGGGTGACTCCGAAGGCAAGTGGGTGCTCCTGGGGTCTGTAGACAGACAAATATGGTCGACTCACTCCAAGCAGCCACGACGGCAGGGTGGCATTCTTCAGGCTTCTTTACATCTGGCCCATCCTCACAATTAGAATGTGAAATTATATTATTGGCTCCATGGTTTAAAAACTTCACATATGTAGAACCAAAGCACTTCGTACTGGAGTACAGGTTTGTCCAGTTGGAGTGAAGTCCTCCTGCTGGCCATGAATGTGGGTCATTTCTGTTCTTGCTCAGCAAGTGCTTCCTCTGTGCCAGGCACTGTTCTAAGCACAGGGCACGGATGGTAAGTGGATCATTCCTGCCTTTATGTTAGAACTTTTCTTAAGAATATTTCTTTGCTTTTATGTTAAGGGGGAGCTGGTTCCAGAGTTCAATTATCTTCCTTTTTGACCTCTTTTATAATGGAACTACATGTTGAATTCTCAGGTGCAAAATCTCAATTGAAGAACCTCATTTGGAATTGTGGGAGGGGGGAGGGGGGTTAATAGTGTCTTTGTGGACTTATCTGCTGGAAGGACTCCACCTGTGTCTCAAACTCAGCTTGAGCTGAACCAGCTGCCTGAATCAGAGTTGGGACTGCCACTAACTAGGATTCGGGATTGATCATCCCATTATCTCTCCCTGTGCATACTTCTGAGGAGTGAGCATTTGGAAGGGTGCCATGTAGTAAGCACTTGGTCATTGGTACTTGAGTGTCCATTGGCACTGCTAACCCAGCATCTGGAACAGAACTCCATGGTTCCGCTGGCCTTCCTATCCGGGCTCATTCGTTTCCTGTCTCCTCTGTCCACTACCATAATTTCTTCCCTCCCTCTCTGTCCTTTTTGTTGAGTGGTCATTCAGCAAATTTGGCCTTGTTGCTTCCCGCACCCTTAATATATTATAGTGATTCCTCAGTTTCTATAGAAATACTAGTATTTTCAATTTTTCTGAATATACAGATCTAACAGGCCCTTTTGTGGTATTTATATTTCTTCTATATTTGAGAAAATAAGAAAGTAAATAATGTGAACTACTTTGTGCTTTATATATCAAATAGAGGCCTGGTGCATGGATTTGTGCACATAAAAGTAAATTAGAAGGTGGCCATCGGGGTAGGACACGGCAGGATTGGCAGGATGTGCCCTGGAGCTGGCCTCCCATGGTTCCTCCCTGGCCGGCAGCATCTGGGGCAGCCCCGGGGCTTGAAGGGCATCTGTGGAGTGAGTGGGGTCCTTAGGGTGGGTGGGATCCCTTGGACTGGCCTGTGGGGATTGGCTGAAACTGACATCCCCAAGGGGCCCCGGAGTGCAACAGGGCACTCTGCAAAGCTACTGTTGTTCTGCAGCTCCTGTGTTGAGCGTCTGCCCCCTGGTGGTCATTGAGTGTCATAGCTACCATTGAACAGTTGCTTAGATTGCACAACATCGTATCTAATAAAATAGTAATATGCAAATTGACTGTACTTCCACTACACCCACCAGCCACGCTCACCAGCCATTCAGAGTGAGTATGCAAATCCCAACCAAGATGGCTACAGCCACAGAGAGAGCAGGAGGCAGGCTTGGGTTGCTCCTGGTGATGGAGGAAGCCAAGCTTTCCGCACACCCTGGCTGACCCAGGCCTCTGCTTAAGGCATCAAAGTTTTAATGGCTGTGCGAGCAGAAGGCTTGGCTTCGCTCCAGGCTACAAACTTTTCATTGTAGAAGATAAATAAATCCCAGATACCAAGGCCCCTGCTTAGGTTGCCAGGGGTGTGTGGCCAGCCTGCAAACTACCACAGGTCCCTCGCCCAGGCCACCCCACACCCCAAGGGAACCCTCACCCTGATCCAGGACACCCTTCATGGCAAACCAGCTGCTACTCCCCTTTTCCCCCCCAATGGACCAGGCCACCTACCTAATAAGTAATATGCAGATTGACCATCATTCCAACACATAAGATGACTGCCCCCATGTGGTAATGATCCTGCCCCCATGTGGACACAAGATGACCACCATAAGATGGGCAGTTGGGAGGGACCAAGCCTGCAGGGAAGGGCAGTTGGGGGTGACCAGACCCACAGGGGAGGGCAGTTAGGGTCAAACAGGCTGGTAGGTGAGCAGTTAGACATCAATCAGGCCGGCAGGGGAGTGGTTAGGGGTGATCAGGCTAGCAGGCAGAAGCGGTTAGGGGCAATCAGGAAGGCAAGCTGGTGCAGTTGGGAGCCAGCAGTGCAGGATTGTGAGAGGGATGTCCGACTGATTGGCTCAGGCTTAAACGGGCAATCGGACATCCCTCAAGGGGTCCCAGATTGGAGAGAGAGCAGGCTGGGCTGAAGGACACCACCTCCCCTCCCCCCCCACTGCGCACAAATTTCATGCTAAAGGCCTCTCTAGTCTACTAATAAAAGAGAAACATGCAAATTAACCATCACTCTACTGCACCCACCAGCCAATCAGGAGCGAGTTGCAAAATAACCCAAGAAATAGGGCAGCAGTCATAGAGCTGGAGCAAGCAGGAGGCTTGGATTGCCCCCAGTGATGAAGGAAGTCAAGCTTTCCACCTGCCCTGGCCTCCAATCAAGGTTACAAAGTTTTAATTATAAAAGATAAATAAATCCCAGATACTTGCTTCCAGCTGGCCCTGGCCTCCTTCTGCTCAAGGAGGCGCTGAAAAAGAAAAAAAAGGAGGGGTTGGGACCCATCAGCCCCTCACCCAGGCTGGCCAGGCACCCCAGCAGAGACCCTGCCCCCATGCCCCAAGGGAACCCCCACCCTGATCCGGGACAACCTTCAGGGCAAACTAGCTGGGCCCCACCCATGCACCAGGCCTCTATCTATACCAGTGGTTCTCAACCTTCCTAAGGCCTTGACCCTTGCATACAGTTCCTCATGTGGTGGTGACCCCCAACCATGAAATTTTGCTACTGTTATGCATCGTGATGTAAATATCTGCATATTCTGATGGTCTTAGGCGACCCCTGTGAAAGGGTCGTTTGATCCCAAAAGGGGTCGCGACCCACAGGTTGAGAACCACTGATCTATACTAATTAATGGGTAACATGCTGATTAGACTGGGAGACCTTTTAGATGTTCTGGACAAAACCGTGGTGGTAGGGCAGAGGTAGAGGTGGTTAGAGGCCAGGAGGGGAGGGCAATTTTGGGTGATCAGGCCAGGATGGGATGGCAGTTTTGGGTGATTAGGCTGGTAGGGGTCGGGGCTGTTGGGGGTAAGCAGACCAGCACAGGGGCCAGTGGGGGGTGAGTAGGCCGTCATTGGGAGTCTTTTGGAGGTGATCAGGACACGGCGGTGGGGGGTGCAGTTTGGAGTGAGCAGGGCAGTTGGGGGGTGAGCAGGCCGGCAGGCAGAGTGATTAGGTGCAATCAGGCAGGCAGGCCAGGTGAGCTGTTAGGAGCCAGCAGTCCCGTATTTCGAGAGGAATGTCCAACTGCTGGTTTAGGCCTGATCACTGTAAACCGGCAGTAAGACATCCTTCTAGGGGGTCCCAGATTAGAGAGGGTGCAGGCAGGGCTGAGGGGACACACACACACACACCCATGCACAAATTTTGTGCGCTGGACCTCGTTTGTGTTTGTGTGTGTGTGTGTGTGTGTGTGAGAGAGAGAGAGAAAGAGAGAATACATGCTTTTTTCTCAATGATATGTTTATTGACATTTTTAGAGAGGAGTGGGGAGAGAGAGACATCCATTAGTTGCCTCCTATTTATGCCCTGACCAGGAATCAAATATACAACCTTTTAATGTACTGGATAGCACTCCATCCAAGCCACCCAGCCAAGATGAGCATCTACACACACACACACACACACACACACACACACACACACACACACTATATATTGTTTTTAATATATTTTATTTATTTTTTACAGAGAGGAAGGGAGAGAGATAGAGAGTTAGAAACATCCATGAGAAGCATTGATCAGCTGCCTCCTGCACGCCCCCTACTGGGGATGTGCCCAAAACCAAGGTACATGCCTTTGACTGGAATCGAACCTGGGTCCTTTCAGTCTGCAGGCTGACACTCTATCCACTGAGCCAAACCGGTTTTACCTATATTTTTATTTTTCATATATTTATTTATTTGTTTAAATATATTTTATTAATTTTTTACAAAAAGGAAGGGAGAGGGATAGAGAGCTGGAAACATTGATGAGAGAGATATCGATTAGCTGCCTCCTGCACGCCCCCAATTGGGGATGTGCCCCCAACCAAGGTACATGCTTTTGACCAGAATTAAACCTGGGACCTTTTAGTCTGCAGACCGACGCTCTATCCACTGAGCCAAACCGGTTTCAGCTACCTATATTTTTATTTTATTTATTTATTTATTTAAATATATGTTATTGGTATTTTTACAGAGAGGAAGGGTGCGAGATAGAGAGTTAGAAACATCGATGAGAGAGACATCGACCAGCCGCCACCTGCACACCCCCTATGGGGATGTGCCCGCAACCAAGGTACATGCCCTTGACCGGAATCGAACCTGGGACTCTTCAGTCCGCAGGCTAATGCTCTATCCACTGAGCCAAACCGGTTTTGGCTACCTATATTTTTAAAGGAGTATTTTAAAAGGGTATCTATCTGCAGCCCTGGCCAGAGTAGCTCAATTGGTTGAGCATTACCCCATGCATTAAGAGGTCCCCAATTTGAGTCCCAGTCAGGGCACATGCCTGGGTTGCGGGCTTGATCCCTGGTAGGAGGCATGCAGGAGGCAGTTAACCGATGTTTCTTTCTCCCTCTCTAAAATCCAAAGGTGTCTGCATGTGTGAGACATTTTTCTTGCTTGTTGCTCATGTAAGTTCATGGATTTGTAGTCTCCATGTAGTACCTCTGCTGTCCATGGGGTGTTGGCCCATAGAGTCAAGATCAGCTCCTTAGCTTGGAACCCCCAGTCCTAACCAAAGCCCTTCATGGTCTGGCTGTGTTGGCCTTCTGTGGCCCTTTTCTGCCCCTCTTCTCCTACTTACGTACCACTCTCAATAGCCTTACGTCAACCTCTAATTCTTTGTACTTCCAGCAACCAGGAGCTAACTACTTAGGGTTCCCAGTAAACCTTGATAGGTCAGTCACATGCCTTTGCTTAGCCTGGTTAGAGGCTACTGAGCGGTCACTGCCTCTGAGGAACCCTCCAGCATTCCCCATCCTGTAGCCCAGAGCACGCCTCTGGTTTAGAACTTGGCTCCTAGGTTAAAGCTTGGCTTGGTGGAACTTTCTCAAGTAGGGACGAGCAGGAGGCAGACAGTCAATGATTCGCTGTCATCATTGATGATTCCCCCTTCCCCCTTTCTCTCTGAAATCAATAAAAATATATATTTTTTAAAAGACAGCCGAGACTGGTTTGGCTCAGTGGATAGAGCGTTGGCTTACGGACTGAAGGGTCCCAGGTTCGATTCCGGTCAGGGGCGTGTATCTTGCTTGCGGGCACATCTCCACTATGGGGCGTGCAGGAGGCGGCTGATAGATGTCTCTCTCTCATTGATGTTTCTAACTCTCTGTCCCTCTCCCTTCCTCTCTGTAAAAAAATCAATAAAATATATTTAAATAAATAAAAATAAATAAATAAATAAATAAAAGGCAACTAAGTGGGGGACCCACTGTATTTGATGTTAAGTGACCATTCAGCATAGCCCATTGTAGATCACATGGGACGAAGAGAACGGCTGATCCTGGAATTTGCATGGAACATTGACCATGACTGGGGTCCGCTGCGTGTTTTTCTTAAGAAGTGTAGGGAATTGCCCTGATTTCCCTCTGCAGAATCTCCCAGTGTGTGCAGTCGGTGGGCCTTTGGTCATGGGACGGATGTAGAAAAGACAGATGAATAGAATAAGCTGGGGCTAGGTGGATCCTCCTGTGCCTGGCTGAGGCCACAGAGAAAGGTCCAGAAGGCAAGCTGAGCCTTTATTTTATAGCCAGAGGTAAACAAGGAAGTGGTCACCATAGTTACAGTGTTCTTGTGAGTTTCACTTGTTTTGGCAGCACTTGCTGCACCTCCCACAGCCCATTAGCTACCCAGGATCTAGGGAGTGTCATAAGGTCAGGCTTAATTATGCCAAGAGGGCTGTGCCCTCTAAGCTGGGACTTGTTTAAAACAGGTCAGTCCAAGGCTTAACCCTATAGCCACTCCCTACAAAAGAGAATTTTAATTTAGACAACAGAAATTATCTTTGCTCTATCAGGTGATTATTTCAAGGGATACCTGGTTTCTTAACTGAAACTTAAATTCTTCAGGAATTCCGAGAAATCCCTTACCTCAAGAAGCTGAAGGTCAAAAAGCAAGACCGGATATTCCCTCCCGAGACCAGTGCCCCCGTGGCAGCAGCACCGCCGCCTCCCACAGCCTCGGCACCCACCACCGTGAACTCTTCTGCCCCACCAGGTAGAGCTCCAGGGGAGTGGGAGGAAGGGGCTGAGATCCTGTTCTTTGGAGGAACGGGCTGTCTTTCTCTGGTCAATGTTGCTGATCTGTGAGGAAGCCCTGTCTTGGTCCCCGTTCCATTTCACCCCCCACCCCACCCCACCCCCACCCCCAAGCCCTGAGGACACAAAGGCAGTGGGGCTTTCTCCTGAGAAACACACACTGACCCCACTGCTCTGCTGGTGAGGAGCATTCTCACTAATGCTGACCAGTACACAGAGGCCTCTGCCAGTGCCACCTCAGGCTCTGGATGCCTGGTGGGTGCAGGGCTACCGGAGGCAGGAAAGCGAGATCTGGAGATGCTCTGCAGTAGCTAGGCAGGATACCCTGCAGGCCATTCCAGGTAAGGCTGTATCTACCGGGCTTCCCTGTGCTGGCAGGACTTTTCCCTGTGGCCCTTCCTGTGGTAGGATGCTGCCAGCACTCATTCCTGTCAGCCTCAAACATGGCACACCATCCAGGGCCAGCTCGTGGGGTTGAGTGCAGGCTCTTCCTTCTCCCTGGAATCGGTTGTCTGCAGTCATTGTGGTGGGGCTCTGTGTTGTCAAGGACTTGTCTGATTTTTTGATGGGGTTGATTACTAAGCGCTGCGTAAGAAGCTGCAGCTTGCTTTTAAATGGGAAGAGAAGAAGAAGAAAAGGGATTGGGCGTTCACGTGACCCACCTCTCTGCTTCCTTCCCCTCCTCTGCCGGCTTCTTGTCCCTGGTCCCTAGGCTCCAACCACAGCCTTTCTGTGCCCAGGGAAGAGGGCAGTTCTGCGGTGGCACTGGCCGGCCGGCCTCTGCTTCCCTAGTAGCCTTCACTTCTGTTTTCATGTTCTTCCCTCGGGAGAAGCTGACGACAGGGGCCCTGAGGCTGCCAGGGGCCCTGCAGCCTGTTCCAGCTTTTCCTGAGAGCTTGCTGCCTGGTTTCCTAGCCCGCACCCCCACTCCCTCCTGAAGAGCAGCGCTGCCTCACGATTTTCTTCTCCCATCCCAGGTAAGCCGCTGTCCAACATGAAGATCCTGATTCTTGGGAAACTCTCCCGGAACAAGGATGAAGTGAAGGCCGCTGTCCAGAAACTCGGGGGAAAGCTGACCAGGACGGCCAGCAAGGCGTCCCTGTGCATCAGCACTAAAAGTGAGTGCAGCCTCACTGGCGGCCAAGGCAGTGCTCTCAGCCTCTTGCAATCGCGATGAGGATTGAGCGAGGTGAGCTGAGGCCACACAGTGTGTCCCACGGACAGCGTGGTTGCTGTGCTCTGGAGGAAGGGCGGCAGCTGGTGTGCCTGGTGCCGCTGCTCTGGACTAGAGCTTGTCAGGTCCTTCTACTGCCGTGAAAGACTGAGGCTGCTGTTCTTCCTCCTATCCCCTGGTGCTCTCCCACAAGGGGTTCACAGATTTGCTGCCAAGACAAAAGTTTGCAGCTTAAGTACATTTGGGGAATGCAGCTAAACAATGGTAAATGGGTTTCTTTGCAGCATTATTATACTGACGACCATTGTAATATCTCTAAGATCAGAGAAACAGCGTGCAGCATTTTTCAAACATAGTGACTTCCGGATGTCTGTTAACTTCTCATTCTGTGGAAGGGTCTAGAGAAGGTGGCGCTGGCTCATGGTGCCAGAGAGAAAGGGAATGTCACTGGCAAAGGCAGCTGTGGAAATAGCCCAAGAGCACGAGGCTGGAAAGAAAGGAGAGCTGTGGGTGATGAGGGTTTGGGAGTATGACTAGGAGCGTTGTAAACTTGTTTATTCTTCTCTTTCCCGCCTGATTTGAACAGAAGAGGTGGAAAAGAATAAAAAGATGGAGGAGGTAAAAGAGGGCAACATTCGAGTGGTCTCTGAGGATTTTCTCCAGGACCTTGCTGCTTCAACCAAGAGCTTCCAGGAGCTGGTCTCAACCCACCTCTTGTCCCCCTGGGGGGCCGAGGTGAAGGAGGAGCCTGTCGAAGTCGTGGCCCCAAAAGGGAAGTCGGGGGCGGCAGTCTCCAAAAAGAGCAAGGCCCCCGTCAAAGAGGAAGGTGAGGCCCTGAGCTGTTGTCTGGGGACAGCCTTGATGCCAGTGGCCCAGTGGGTCCTAGGGCACTGTCTGTCCCCAGTCTGCATGTGCCCCTGAAAAGACCTGGGTCCCGTATTGGCAGAGGATACAATGGAAATGACCCATTTGTCTTGCTTCCCCCTCTTAATTTACTTTTAATTAATGTTCACATTCCTCTCTCCCCTTCCCAGGAAACAACAAATCTGAAAAGACAGTGAAATTAACTCTTAAAGGAGGAGCTGCTGTTGATCCTGATTCTGGTAAGCAAGCAGGGATGATGGAGCAGAATGGGGCCCACCTTGACCATCAGGGTTTCCCACCACCACATCCTGTCCTGAGAGCACACACCTATGGGGAATGAACCTCCAGTGGTGGTGTGAGGGTGTCAAGCAGGTGTGGACTCTGCCCGCACACCCCTCACTCCTGAGCACCCTGGCCCCTCTTGGAGGAGGAGCTATGGAGCCCTGCCTGCTTAACAGGTCTGGAACGCTCTGCACACGTCCTGGAGACAGGCGGGAAAGTCTTCAGTGCCACGCTGGGCCTGGTGGACATTGTGAAAGGAACCAACTCCTACTACAAGTTGCAACTTTTAGAAGATGATAACGGAAGCAGGTGTGTTCTGGGATGGGGCATTCGGGGAGCTGTGCTCCAGGAGAGGGGGCCCGCTTTGCTGTGCCAGCAGCCTCAGATCCACCTTTTCTCCGTGCCTGGGCCTTCTGTCCCCTCACAGGGAGCATGGGGCGTAATGAGGCTTCAGTGGGAGAGGAAGGAGGCTGGCTTTCCTGGGTCCAGCGGGCCATCTCCATAGGGCGTGTCACATAATTCCCTAACTCTCTCCTTACACTCCCTTGACAATTCTAGAGTTTCTCATACCTCACTCATGTTTCTCCACTTCCGGAGCAAGTCAAGGTCAGCAAGAACTGAACTTTCAAATTTTACTTCAAATGCTAGTTACTAGAGAGGTTTGGGTTTGCCTTTTTTGTTGTTATTTTTTAAGCCTGATGGAACGAGGCGAGGGCCAGTTCTGGGGTGCTGAGGGGCTGGACTGCTTTCTCCGTCCACACCACTGGTTGGTGTCCCTATTACAGCCGACGTGGAGTGGGGCTGTGTGTAGGTGGAATGGTGCGTGGAAGGAACTCATTCTAATGGTGAAAATACTTTTTAAAAATTACTTTCATATGTTAAACTCTTTTAGCACATGGAAACCACTTACCCATCGTAACTCTAGGAAATCCAGAAGGTTTCCTAGTGGAAAGGCAAACCCCCGGCCGGGGTGGGCAGCCCCAGGAAGTGAAAAGTCAGTGCTGGTAAACCCTGCTAGCCTGCTAACGTCAGTCTGTCTGTAGGCTGTGACGTTCTTCCTGCCTCTCATCTTTCACAAACCTTTCATTTAAAGGGGACATCAGAGGTCATGTGACCGTAAAGAATACAAAGTAGTATTTGGTTGGCTACTAAACATTTCTAAAGAAATAAACCGCAACTCTCGTTTAAGTTCATTACCTACTCTGGTCAGAGATTTGAAAGTCAAAAATGGTTTCTTGCTTTTATAAAAATACATCTTTGGAAAGCTAGATGTATATGGTACTGCAGGAGAAGGATTGGGTTTTTGTAGAAATACAATCATGGTCTGTTAAGTGACAGGCAATGAGAATTACATTCCCCACCACCAGCAAGAGATTCTAATGGTGATTGTGGATGTGCGTGTTCCTGGGGCCTGGGTTTGTTGGGTTTTAGAGTGAAAGGGCTGTGTGGGTTATTAGGTCAGCAGTTTTCAGCATAGCTCAGTGTGGTATCTTCCAAACTTTTCCAGGCGAAAGAGCCTACCTATACATTTATAAGCTTTTGGGCAACAGCCCAGGAAAACAGCAGGAAGCCCCAAATTTTCTTTTTTTTTTAATATATTTTTATTCATTTCAGAGAGGGAGAGAGAGATAGAAACATCAATTATGAGAGAGAATCATTTATCAGCCACCTCCTGCACGCCCCACACTGGGGATGGAGCCTGGAACCCAGGCATGTGCCCTGACCAGGAATGCAGCCGTGACCTCCTGGTTCATAGGTTGACACTCAAGCACTGAGCAACACTGCCTAAGACTTTGAACTCTGGCTCTATCTTAAAACGCATACAAGTTTTACATATATACTTACAGTGATGTAAGATTTAACTTACCCATTACTTCCACTAAGAAAAATTAACTTGGCCAAAGCTAAGCAACAAAGGAGCTAGAGAATACCCATGATGTGTGCCCTGAGTTGAGATGGAAACAAATGGTAGCCTGTGTCTGAAGGCGGCCGACCCTGTATGCACTGTCCCACCACACCTTGCCACTTCATCGCACCTCAGCTTCTGAGCTGAACCAAAAGTTCTGTGTTATCTTGAGGGTATGTTGTTAATGAAACACGTGACTTCTGAAGGATACTTGCTGCATTTCTTTGGACACTTTTTATAGGCAATTTGGAAGGTCATTGTTTAGTTACTTAAACTTATAATAACAGTCAATTCCATGAAAGTAAAATAAATGTTCTTTATTGTAATGTCAGTTCCCTTTGTTCCGCTGTCACGCTTCATTTTAGGCACTTTGCAGTTCTTTCTCACCCAAGCAGACTGTCCAGGAAGGGAATCTCCTCTGGAAATGTGACCAGCCAACCCACAGATTGGTGATTGCTTCTCTTCTCTCCCCTGCTGCCCCCACAGGTACTGGATATTCAGGTCTTGGGGCCGTGTGGGCACGGTGTTTGGGAGTAACAAACGGGAGCAGATGCCGTCCAAGGAGTTTGCCATTGAGCACTTCATGAAATTATATGAAGAGAAAACCGGGAATGCCTGGCACTCCGAGAACTTCACGAAGCATCCCAAAAAGTTCTATCCCCTGGAGATCGACTATGGCCAGGTAATCACGGAATCCTCCTACACCATCAGGTGTTTGTAAAGGGAAGGGTTACCGTGTGCTTTTAAAGACATTCTTCGAAACAGATGGCATCACTGGTGAATGCTACCACATGTTTAAAGAATTAGTACAGGCCCTTCACAAACTTTTCCAAAAAACACGATGGGAAGGAACGCTCCCAATTCATTATAGGAGGCCAGTGCCAGCCCAATACCAAAGCCAGAGAAGAACATCATAGGAAAACTGAAGACCAATATCACTGTGAGTCTAGATGCAAAACCCTCAACAAAATACTAGCAGTCTAGCAACAGGAGGAATTTATCCAAGGAATGCAAGGTTGGTTCACTATACGAAAATCAGTGTAATATAACATGAATGGAATAAATATTAAAAGCCACCTGATTGTCATAATAGACCAGGAAAAAGCACTCAATAAAATCCAGTACCCTTCATGAATGTGGTCTGAGCCATGAGTGTGAGGTGGAGAGGTTTTAACTTCTTTTCTTTGAAATCTGCTCTATTTTTAACGCTTACTGTACATCTCAGTTTAGACTGGCCACATTTCAAAACCAGTGAAGACTATATTGAACTGATCTAGAGAATCATTTCTTAGGGGTCTATAAAATTCCATCCTATGGGTGGCCATAATTCATAATTTACCAAACAATATAATGTGCCTCCCCCAATAGGGGTTTAGATTAGTTGCAGGTATTTGATATAACAGTGCTGATAAACATAAATACCTATACCTCTGATTATTACCATAGAGGTGGGGTTCCTGAGTTGTAGAGTATGTGTATATATTTATTTACTTGCTTATTTTTAATATATTATTGATTTCAGCAAGGAATGGGGAGGGGGAGACAGAGAAAAAAATAAATAAATATCAATGGTGGCAGAAACTCACTGATTGGCTTACCTCCTGCATACTCCCAACTGGGATTGGCCTGCAACCCGGTCATGAATCGAACCTGGGATCCTTCAGTCCCAGGCCGGCACTCTATCCACTGAGCCAAACCAGTTAGGACCAGAGTATGTGCACTTAAATAAGGCTTTTTGACATGTTAAGGGTTTGTTCCTCACTGAGGTTAGAACAGCAGTTGAGTGTTTCCGGGTTAAGAGTACATCCAAAACCAAAAAAGTTCATCCACAACAGCCGTGAGCACAGCACGGCACAGGTCTCTCTGCCTCTGGTGCAGCCGCACGGGTCCCAGGAGCAGCGCCCAGTGCAGCTCACTTCCCTCGAAGCACATGTTTCTGCGCACACTGATGGGCAGCACAGCCCTGCCCTCACGTGGTTCAGAAGTAAGAGAAGTTGAGGCATCTCCGTTACAGTGTGCTTGTGGCGTAGCCTGGGCTGCCAGGCAGTGGGGTCGAGCCTCCTGCCTCTTCATTTATCAGGAGGGGTGAGGGTTTGGGGTGGGAGTGGCTAAGTTGGATGCGCTGAACACTCGCGCTGCCTGGCTTGAGGCTCTGGGACTGTGGAGGACGCTGTATAGACTTAGTCATTCAGGCAGATGGCCTGGGAGGAGGCGGTGCAAGAGAAGTGGGGAGAATCTGTCCGCTATTCCCTCACCCCAGGGTTTGCCCTCCTAGCTGCCAAGCACTTCTGAGTTGGGCACGAGTGGGCACTGAACAAGCTCCCATGCAAGACACCAGCAACCCGAGGGCAGGAGACAAGGAGCAGGAAGTGGTAGGGAAGTGAGTGGTGGCAGTGCAGGTGCAGTAAGAATATGGGGCTGTCTATAGAGAACGTGGCGGTGCCAGGAAGTGTCTGATCCCTCTGCAAATTCACTCTTTTCTGCTAGCTACCGTCCAAACCCTGTTAATTGATGCCTAGCCTTTTGCTGGTGGCACTCCATCCTGGGTATTCTACCTGCAGTTCAAACACCACTGCCACTTTGGATTGTTTAATGGGGAGTCTTACTGATTTTCTTTTCCTCTGTAACATACCTTTTTCCCCCAAAGGATGAAGAGGCAGTGAAGAAACTAACAGTAAACCCTGGCACCAAGTCCAAGCTCCCCAAGCCGGTCCAGAACCTCATTAAGATGATCTTCGATGTGGAAAGTATGAAGAAAGCCATGGTGGAGTATGAGGTGCGTGCACTGAGTGTTCTGTCTGTGGGACTGTGCTGGGTGCAATGGGCACTCAGCAGTTCTTACTGGATGTGGCATCTTTGCCTGCTCTTAAGCCTGCAATAGATGGGGTGCACTGAGGCCTGGGGTGCTTACCGAGGTGTGTTGGAGAGTGTCCTCTGGTTCCTAGCCCCCCTTCCTTTGCTCCCCTTGTTGCCATGGCAGGGACTGTAACATCTTCTCTGCGGCCCAACAATCAGGCTGTCCAGGGCCCAGCCACTCCAGTAGAACGGCTGTGACTGCCGTTGAGAGCAGTGCAGGGAACTTCGACACTTGCTTCACAGATGAAATTCATTCCAGCTATTTTAGGCAGAGGTTGGCCCTAGGCTGAGTGAGGGGCGGAGGGAGGGGTAAGCCCCGATGGACTGCCCCACATGTCATTCCCAGCTTCCTGTACTCTGGTTTTTCTGTGATTTGCAAAAATTCTCTAAAGGGCTGGGGCCTTGCCCGGGACAGACTAGAGGCAACCCGTGAAAGGGGGAGAGGAGGGTGCCCGCTCCTTGCCTGGCAGGTTTCCTGTGGGGCTGGGTAACCAGGTAGATAGTAAACATGGTAGCCTGGGAGCTTTATGCCCAGGAGGGGCACCTGGTGCTCCCTGCGAGGAGGTGACTTCTGAGCCCAGAGCGGAGTGGTGCCAGGGGAGGGAGGATGCTCCGCCCAGAGCTTGGCCGTGCCCAGGAAGCCTCTGTGCTGCAGGAGCGGCTCTGGGCCCCCACGTCGCCCACTCGCAGGTCCTCCCGGCGCCAGGCTGCTGGCGCTGCTGCCCAGCCTGCCTCAGGGCCGTGCCTCGAGTCTGTTTGCCGGGCGTGGGGGCGGCTTGTGTTGCCTCAGCCTCTTGTTCTTGGCCTGTGTGTGTGTTTTGAGGGTGCAGAGTCTTTTTAAAATAAACGTTAAAATATACCGCATGGGGAACACCGCTCCCCTCACAGTGCCTGCTCTCAGCTCTGGTCACGCTGCCCTGGATCAGGACGTCTTCTGGAGTTCCTCCTCTAGATCTGCTTTCAGAACCACTTTGTAATTCATACTGCACATCAGCTCTGTTATTATAGCTCCTTGGTTCAAAAGAGATTGTCCACCTTCTTCCCCAGCATTAGCTCCCATCTATCTAACTTCCCAGAAGCCAGCCCTCCCTCAGGATCGGCAGCACTGAGGGTGCAGCCACACGTGTGTGCCATGGCGTGGGAGCTGTTCGACGTTGGCCCTGCTGGTGCCTGCTGGACTGTGAGCACGTCCATGGCTATTCCATTAACTCCCCAAGAGGTTCCATGTTTCAGTGCTTGTTTGGCTCCATGTGTGTCCTGGGCACTGCAGGTGCCGAGGATGCAGAGGTGGATAAGGGGATCTGGACCCCGGAACAGAGGATCCATTGGGAAGAGCTCCAGAGACAGTGTCTCAGGATACAGAGTGGGGTTCCCCGCGCACAGATGGGTGCGAGGGCAGGGGGAGCAGTCCAGACAGGTCACTCACAGTGGATGTGGGCCCTCGATTACAGATAGGAGCCCAAGGCTGAGAATTGGGCACACAGCGAATAGCTGGTGACCAGGCCTTCTGGCTGCAGATCTACTGTTCTCCATGTCAGCTTCTCCCTCTCCTGGTGGTGGTTCCGGGGGAACAGGGCGTGTGCAGTAGCAGTATTGTCAGCATGAATGTTAGACCCGTGTGATGGCTGATGTGAAGAGACACTGGTGACTTGCTATAACCATGTGTTCAGGAGCGGGCTCTTTTAAAAGTCACTTTATGGTTGTTTCCTTCCGGGGATTACCTTGGCTCACTTCATCCTCGCTTGGGAATGAGTTGGGAATCTTCCAGAGGTGCGTGGCTATTTCACATTGGATGCAGGGGCTAGAGAGCCTGGCTGGCTTCTCCCTGACACACCTAAGTAGCAAGAATCTTCTCATAGACTCTCGGCCCGAGTGGGGTTGGACTGCAAAGTCTGCGGAGTTGGGTGACTGCATCTTCCCAGGAAGACGGGGCGGCTCTGGATGCTTCCATCAGGGCCCCAGGAGGCTTGAGAAGGTGATCTGCCCACCTCGCCCGGTGCCATGCTGCACAGAGCCTGCCTCTCAAGGGGGATCCCCTGTCTCCTCAGATTGACCTTCAGAAGATGCCCTTGGGAAAGCTAAGCAAAAGGCAGATCCACGCTGCATACTCAATCCTCAGTGAGGTCCAGCAGGTAAGAGAGGGGCCGGCCCTGCTCTGTCCCAGCTGCCAGTGGCTCTCCTGGCCAGCCTCCCCTGGCCAGACCTGGTCTTGGGGTGCAGCAGTACGTGTACTCAAGGTCAGTGTATGTACTGGCCACAGGTCGATTGAGATTTTTTTTTCAGTTTGACAAGTGCTGCCGAGAAAGATGATCACAGAACCAGTGAATTTGCAGTGTTTCCAGTGATGAGATAGGTTGATGAGGAATTTGGTTCTCCTATCTCAGTGGTTGGCGAACTCATTAGTCAACAGAGCCAAATACCAACAGACAACAATCGAAATTTCTTTTCAGAGCTACATTTTTAAAACTTTTTCAAAATAGTCTCGCCCAGGCCGTGGTATTTTGTGGAAGAGCTACACTCAAGGGGCCAAAGAGCCACGTGTAGCTCACAAGCTGCAGTTTGCCGACCACTGTCCTACTCATAAAAAACTTCAGACTTTATTTTGTGTGTCCTTCAGAATTAGGCTGGATTTATTATGCAGTTACTAGGAAGTTATTGAGTAGGAAGCTAATGTCTCACTTTCATTCATAGTCCCCCCTCCACAGAGCCTTCCAGCAGTGCCCTGGAGCGTTCCACTGGCGGGGGTGCGGGGGGGTGAAGGGGGCGGATTCAGGTCGGGGGCAGGCTTGGCTTGTGAAAGAAGAAAAGCACATAGGGAGCGGCATTTGGGCCAGGGAAATGCTTTCTGCTGGAGCTTGAGTAGAGTCCCTGACACGTAGCAGTTAAGTCACATAGAGCTTGTCTCAAGCAGTGCCCCCACCAGCTGGGACAGTGCCCCTGCCATTGCACAGAGCAGGAGAGGACAGCAGGCCCAAGTTGTTCGACTTAGAGACGCCGATGTCCCTGTGAGCAGCATGCTTGTGGCCTCAGGCCTGCAGGATGCCAGCTTGCTGCTCCTCTGCCATCCTTGTCCACCTAAGCTGTCTGCCAAGCATGCAGTATCCCTGACCCAGCTCCTCCATCTCTGTACATTTATTGACACCTTTGCATCTCAAGCACTGATTGTCATTGTCGCAGAAAGGGGGACGTGGCCCTTCTGAGCCTGCCATCTGGACCTCTTGAAAGGAAATCCTGGTCTTAACCGGGAAGTTCAGTGGATGGAGGAGGCCAGACGGAATTTATAGCCAAGGGCTTTCCCCTTTTATTTCATTATGAAAAGTTTTCAAAGCATACAAAAAGCAGAAAGAATTTTACAGCCACTCCCATGAGCCACACCTAGATACGCCCAGCCACGAGCTGGGCCTCGCAGCTGCCTCAGCCTTTGTCTGTCCCTCCTCTCAAGGCTTTGTCCCAGGGCAGCAGTGACTCCCAGATCCTGGATCTATCCAACCGCTTCTACACCCTGATCCCCCACGACTTCGGGATGAAGAAGCCTCCACTCCTGAGCAATGCGGATAGCGTGCAGGTAGCGCCTCTGGGTCTGCTGGGCTGCGCTGCGACTCCCCATCGTGGTCCCTAAGGGCAGGGCCAGCTCTGGGAAGGCCCCTTCGGTGTCACTGTGAAGTGGAGTCTGCCCATGTTGGTGGGAACAGACCCTGGGTAGAGCGGGCATGGTGCTTCACCCGGCTCCCGCTCACCCATCTGGGGACAGAGCCAGGAGTGGGAGAGCCTCCCGCCTTGCAAGGCAGCCAGTGTAAGTGCCACCTGTCACCAGTGTGGGCGAGAGGAAAGACGGGCCTTCCCACAGCCTCACGGCTTCCGCCTTTCTGCCACAGGGACACTCCATGGTGTGCACTGGACAGCAACAGGCTGCCTGGTCAGCTGGGCGTCCCTCCTTCACTGTGCAGTTAGGCCGTTCTCTGCGTTTGGTTTTCTGTTCCGGAACTGGGCGAGTCTTGCTCCCTCACGTGGCCCCTCACTCCAGGGCTTTCTCTGTCCCTCCAGGCCAAGGTGGAAATGCTGGACGACCTGCTGGACATCGAGATTGCCTACAGTTTGCTCAGGGGAGGGTCTGATGATAGCAAGGACCCCATCGATGTCAACTACGAGAAGCTCAAAACCGACATTAAGGTAACAGTGCCCACCCTTCTGAAGCATCCTCAGGCTCACGTGCGTGCTCCCGAAACCCCCATGTGTACCAGGGTCTCCCGCAGACTCCCCAGCACAGGTGGCTGGGGCCTTGCTGCCGCGTCCCAGGCAGGCCGTTCTCCCCACAGCTGCGCACCTTGGTTGCAAGGCAGGCTTCAGCCACGGCCTCAGTTTGCTGTTGAGACTGGTTTTGAGGGTCTCTTCTTTATCCAGGGGGGCTGTTTTTGGAGACTTGTGGCAGGAGCCCTAGATGAGTTACGGTGTCCATTTCAGAAGTACATAGAAGTGCCTGGTGGCACCTGATAAAGACAGTGCTGGCCCCTGTCCTCCAGGTGATGCCAGAATCCTTGGGCTTCTGCACGGAAGACTGGCCTAAGAGAGGTGGTAGCCTCGGCTCCTAGCTTGCCCTGGCCTTGGGCTGGTCTTGTCTCCCAGGTGCCTCTCTGCTCAGTCCTGTGTCCTCCCTGCAGAGTCACAGGGCCCGGGTTCCCTGGAGTCTGCTGAGCCTGGGAGGGCGGGTCTGCATCACTAAAGAGAGCCCTTGCTCCTCGCTTAAGATGAAGCACAGGATTGGGTACGAGCAGGGAGCATCCATGTCACGTGTGGTTCCCGGGGAGCCTTCGTGATGGGAGGCTGGGTTCGGTCCTTTGTGAAGGGGTTATTGTGCTCAAAGGCTGGAACGAGAGCAGAATTCCTGTTTTCTGAACACTGGATACGAACATGAAATAGGACACGACATTTCTCCTAAAGCTCACGTTTAGCACGGATTACATTAACTTGTGGACAGGCACGGAGTGGGCAGTGCCTGAGCCGCGGTGTGCATGGCCCTGAGGAGTCCAGAGCTCTGCCCTCCAGGGTCACGCGGTTGACAGCATCCCCCCTTGCTGCTTCGGATTGCCAGGCTTGGCTTTGGGGCGCCCCTCCTGGCCCACGTCTTACCTCCAGGAACTGGACCAGACCTGGGAACTGGCTCCTTGTTCTAAAGGCTTTGTTGACAGAGCCTAGGTTTCTAGTTTCCTCGTGGCCCGAAGAAGCCATGTCCAAGGAAGTGCAGCCGCTGGCCTGGGCCCTCCTCAGCTGTGGGCCTGGGCCTTGGGCTCTCTGTCCCATCGGGCTTCCCTGAAGGCCGAGGCCATGTGACCTGTGCACCTAAGCCTGTGCTGTTCCTCCCACTGTGTGCTCTGATACCCAGACGCCCTCTTGTAGGTGGTGGACAAGGATTCCGAGGAAGCCAAGGTCATCAGGAAGTACGTGAAGAACACTCACGCGACCACACACAATGCCTATGACTTGAAAGTCCTCGAGGTAAGGCTCCGTCCCTGCCGGCTCTTCCTGCTCCTTCTTCCAACCTGGGCCTGGGTAGGAAAAAGCAGTTAACTTTGCTTGAAATAACCAGGGGAAATAACATATGTTGAGCTGAAAAATCAGTAGTCTCCTGGTTTGGGGTGAGTTGATTCTGTTTTAAAGGACATTTCCTCGTTTAAAACCTGGTTTTAGAATCAGGAAATATCAGAGATCCAAAATGAAGTGCCTTGCCCTGGCCAATTTGGCTCAGTGGTTAGAGTGTTAGTTCGCAGACTGAAGGTTCTTGGGACAATTTCCAGTCAGTTGCAGTTTTGATCCCCAGCCCCCGTTGGGGCACCTGAGGGAGGCAACCCATTGATGTGGCTCTCCCTTTTCTTCCTCCCCTTCTCACCTCTCCTTTACTGACGACTCCACCAAGATCTTTAAGATCGAGCGTGAAGGGGAAAAGCAGCGCTACAAGCCGTTCAAGCAGCTGCATAACCGGAGGTTGCTGTGGCACGGGTCTAGAACCACCAACTTCGCTGGGATTCTGTCCCAGGGGCTCCGGATCGCCCCCCCTGAAGCGCCTGTGGTACGTGCCTGGCCTGGAGCAAGGGGTGGGCAGTACCTGTCTCTGCAGTTGGCTCCATAGAGAGCTTTAATCGATACCTGGGTGCGTCATGCACATGCCCAGTGAATAGGGGCCTGGTGGAAAGATGTAGGTTTGGGCTCAGCTGTGGCTGACACATGGCAGTTGCCAGGCCCTTGGCACAGCCCCTGAGTAGACCTTCTCCCTCATTCTGACCCGAGCTCTGTCGCTGGTGTGACTGCCCGGCTGTGAGTGCTGACTGCTGAGCTCCCACCTGCTGTGCGCGCCTCTCCTCCCCCACCCCTCCCAGCTGGGTGACCTCCATGAGCTCCCTGGCTTCCTCGGGGACCTGGTGATACTTGAGGAAAGCCCTGCCCAGCCACCAGGGTGGCTATGTCACCCACTTGGTGGCAGAAGGGAGCAGCTGGCGGGGCCTTAGCAGTTGCCTACCACGCCTCTTGTTTTAGGGCTGTAAAAGGGAGCGGGAGGGGGAGAGGAAGAGCTTTAAGGACTCGATAGTGCTGTGCCACAGTATGTGGCTTGGGCAAGTGACCTGACCTTTTTGAACCTCACATTTCACTTACAAATGGCAATAAAAAGAACAGCCAGCTGGGCACGGTGGTGCGCACCTTAGTCCCAGCTACTTCGGGAGGCTGAGGCTGGAGTTCTGGGAGTTCTGGGCTGTAGTGCGCTGTGCCAGTCGGGTGTCCGCACTAAGTTCGGCATCAATATGGTGACCTCCGGGGGGGGGGGGGGGCCGGGGGGGGGGGCCGGGGGCCCCCCGGGTTCCAAAAGGGGGGGACCGCCCCAGGTCGGAAACGGAGCAGGTCAGAGCTCCCGTGCTGATCAGTAGTGGGATCTCGCCTGTGAATAGCCACTGCATTCCAGCCTGGGCAACACAACGAGACCCTGCCTCTAAAAAAAAAAATAGCCAGCTTCACTGGGTGCTCATGTGTGCCAGGTTCTAGGGGAGCATTTATTGACTCGTGTAATGTTCACAACAGCCTCGGGCGGGTCTCTCCTCTGTTCAGAGAAGGACCTGGGTCCAGAGATGACATACTTGTTGAGCCGCTCAGAGCCTGGCAGACCCGGGGCCAGAGCAGGCTGCCGGAGCTCAGGCTCGGTGCCTTGCGAGGGGCGTGGGAGAGCGAAGTGGTGCTGCGGCACTCGGCGTGGTGCTGCTGGCACCTGTGGCAGGTGGTGCCGCTGGCTACGCCCGGCAGAAGGCTCTCAGCTGTCCTTTCCCCCCTTGCAGACGGGCTACATGTTCGGCAAAGGGATCTATTTCGCCGACATGGTCTCCAAGAGCGCCAACTACTGCCACACATCCCAGGGAGACCCGGTGGGCTTGATCCTCTTGGGAGAGGTTGCCCTTGGGAACATGTGAGTGTGCCTGGCGTTGGGGCTGGTGGCCCTTGGTGGGGAGGGAAGGTCGGCTCCAGGAAGAGTCCCCTGGGCTGGGGGTGACCTTGGACTTTCCCTCCACAATTACAGGTGCCACAGTGGGAGGTGGAGGTGTAGGGGGGCAGGAACCTGTGAAGGGAAGTGAGTGGGGGAGGTGGAGGAAGGCCTCCCCAGCCCAAGGCGGGAGCTGGGAAGCAGAGAGGTTGCGCTACACAAAGGAGGGTCACCTGTTGCCCCTCCCACTGCCGTTCAGAGACCAACTCGGATGAAAGTGGTGTCAGTCCTGGTTCTGAATACCTGCAGAGAAACCCTGTGGGTCCAGGGGTCGGGGGGCTGAAGAACCCCCACCCTCACCCCGCGTGGCTGCCACGGCTCCGCACAGGACCATCCTGTGCACGTGGCTGCAGAGCAGGGATCCCAGGCACGAGCTGTGCAGGAGAGCCTCTGTGTCGGAAGCCAGAGTGGAGGGAGCCCCAGCAGGGCGATCGATGGGCTGGGTTCTTGGGGCTTATCTCCCTCCCTCCCTCGACCTCGTCTGCGAGTCAGAGCCATGTCCCCAGAGGCCCTCTGAGACGGTCCTCTGGTCCTCTCTCGAACAGGTACGAGCTGAAGCACGCTTTGCACGTCAGCAAGCTGCCCAAGGGCAAGCACAGTGTCAAAGGTCAGTGTTGCCAGAGCTGTAGCTCCGTCCCTGTCACCCGGGGGCACAGGCGGGAGCTTTCTCTTCCCGGAAGTAGGGCCTGGGGCTCGGCTGTCACACAGCTGGAGGCTCATTTCAGAAGCCTCCCTCCCGCCTGCCCTGGTGTCAAACTGCCATGGGGAGTCTGTGAGCACCGGCAGCGGCAGCGAGGTGCTTTGGCGCTGCTATTTAACCCGGCTCCTCGCTCCAGCGCCGAGGCCCCTTGGGGCCGGGTGGCTCCTGTGCGTCGTGGATTGAGGAGCCGGCGGCACCTGAGGAGTCGGGAGCCCCAGCCGCCTGGTGAAGGGACTGCTTTGGAATTCTGCTCAGTGTAATTGGGGGCGGGAGCAGCATGCACCTTCTCATCAGAATCACCTGAGGCTGGTGCCCTGGGAACCGAAGCTAGAGGAGGAAATTTGTCTTGAAAATGAACACATCTGACCTGAGTGGATTCGCTGCCCTGGCACATTCTCTGCGTCGGCTCACAGTGGTCTCACTTGTGCCTTCTGTTTCGCAGGTTTGGGCAAGACGACCCCTGACCCTTCCGCTAGTATCACTCTGGATGGAGTGGAGGTTCCTCTCGGGACGGGGGTGTCGTCTGGTGTTGATGACACTTCCCTGCTGTACAACGAGTATCCTTCACGTGTAGCCCCAGGTGCAGCCAGTGGGCGGGTGAGGCTGCCCTCGGATGGCCTCCTGGTGATCCTTCCCTACACCGAGGGAGCCTGGCACCCGCCTGAGCAGCCCGGGGTACAGGGGGCGCCCAGCCGAGCCTTCTGCCCGATTGGGGCGCACACTCTCCACTCAGAAACCATTGCCTCCTTGACACACTTCCCCTCCAGGTACATTGTCTACGACATTGCTCAGGTGAACCTGAAGTACCTGCTGAAGCTGAAGTTCAACTTTAAGACATCCCTGTGGTGAGCTGGCGCGAGGCCGAGGCACAGCCCAGCCACTGGCATGAGCCTGCTGGTGTGCTTGGCACTGGTGGCAGGCTGAGGCTGCAGCTGGGGTGCCAAGGGCGTGCCTTCAGGAACCACTCAGATTTGAACACTGGGTCACATGTTCAGTGACTTTTCCAAACTTTTCAGATCCATTGTTTTGGGGGGTTGGGGGTTTCCCTGCCAGCATAACCCTGTGGGTACACTGGCAGTGGAGAAACGGGAGGGGCAGGGTTTTGTCTAGACTAGTCCTAAGGAAAGACCAGGCCATGTTAGAGGTTCTGACATCCTGGTTCCCCAGGGAAGGAAAACCTAATCTTCCTACCTTACACTTAAGTGTTCTTTTTTGTTAGTTTTGAAAAATGTTAAGCATTTATTTTGCGGTAAAAATAAAAACTAATTTCGCAGTATTCAGGTTTTTCCTTTGGCATTTATTGTCACCCTTTCAGCTTCGGGGTGTTTGCTGGAGACGGGTGTGAGGAGACCGCTAACCATTTCTCCTCAGAAACAAAAAGTGCTTCCTTTTCCGCAGGCAGCTGGCCGCGGGCCTTCTCAGGGTGTGTAGTGGAGCAAACTGAAAGTTGCATTTGAAACTCTTGACTTCCCGATCAGCAACTTTGTCTTCCCAGTTAAATTATATCACTGACATTTCCGAGGGCCAATAATAATTCTCCACTTATATGAACGTGGCTGCTGTATTTCTGTGTGTTGTGTTGGTCTCATCCTGACTAGAGGTCTAGTCAATCTTCCCGGTGCCAGATCCACAAAGATGACAGGGACATTGGCCGGTGTCCATGAAACCCCCAGTGTGCCAGGGGGCAGACCGCACTGTGCCTTCCAAACACCAAACCCTGGAAAGTACTGCGTCAGCCAATCGGGCGCGCTGTCAGTTCTGTGGAGGCTGCTTTACACGCGTGCACCAGGTGGCCTCATGCTACGACTGTACATCTGACACCCTTGAAAGCCTGGGTGGTACCTTGTGGCACTTTTGACCTTTTAAGAAAGAGTAGGAGTGTGGGCCTAAGGGTGGGTCACAGGCTTCGAAGGCAGTGGTGTGAGTCGTGTTATCAAACCCCAAAGCTGCCTGGACTTGCTGGCAAGGGAGACAGGGACATACTGTTCCAGACAGGGAAGAAGAGAAGCAGTTCCGCTCTCTCTGAACTGAGCTTCATGTGCTAGTGAGTGAGGGTAACAGCGGCCATTTCTGAACTGGGCTCTGGGGAGCGAGGCTGTGGTTACATGCAGTTAGCACGAAGCCCGTGCAAACCAGGTGAGGCGCTCGGTCTCAGATGCAAACACTGCAAGCAACTTGAACAGGGAGTTCTTACGTCTTCAGCATTTATGGACCTTTAGCACCTTTGACCTGAGGACCCCCCCACCCCCACCTCTCCCCACCATCAGCCATATAGCAAGGCTCTCGGGCTCCCTGGATCCTGAATATTCTCTATCCTTTGCCCTTTTTATCAGCACAGAGAAGCAATTGCCCTCACAGACCCGATTAATCAGCCTTTAAGGTGGAGTGATGGCTTAAAGGGTTCCCTGTCATCAAAACTGATTTCAAAGAGGTTCTCGTTTCTCTTTGCTTGTAAACGTGGGAGCTGCCCTATCACGCTCCACTATTCACAAGTTAAAACTTGACACCTTAAAGAACTTTGAGTTCTGCCCGGCCAGCATGGCTCGATGGTTGAGTGTTAACCTATGAACCAGGAGTTCACAGTTCGATCCCCAGTGTGGGGCGTGCAGGAGGCAGCTGATCAGTGACTCTCCTCATTGATGTTTCTCTTCTCCGGCTCCCTGCCCCTCTGAAATCAGTAAGAGTATATTTTTAAAGAAAATAGCCGCTCCACGCCAAAACCGGTTTGGCTCATAGAATGTTGGCCTGCGGACTGAGAGGTTCCAGTTCGATTCCGGTCAAGGGCATGTACCTTGGTTGTGGGCACATCCCCAGTAGGAGGTGTGCAGGAGGCAGCTGATCAATGTCTCTCTATCCCTCTCCCTTCCTGTCTTAAAAAAGTCCATAAAATATAATTAAAAGAAAATAGCCGCTCCTGCAGCGTCCCAGAGCCGAGGAGGCTGCAGCAGAGAGCTGTGTCTGGGCCTCCCCTTGGCGACCCTCAGCACCCTGGCCCGTGCCGTTAGCATAGAGTGCGCATGTGGTGTGTGGGAGCTCTGTGAAGTATTCACACTGAAAGCCCACAGTGCACTAGCCTTTGCTTTTTGTTCTTTACTGATTTTCGAGAGAGGAAGGGGGGCAGAGAGAAACATTGATCAGTGTGGGAGATAGCCCAAATGGGGCTCGAACTGCAACCTAATGGTGTACGGGCAGCCTTTAACCAACAACCACCGGCCAGGGCGTGCACCAGCTGTGTATCTTCTCACTTTGGAGGTCTGAGTATCTGGAATGGTTTATCTTCAACCTGTTGGGCTGGCTTTTCTCGTTTCTTTGTTTTTGTTTTATAAATTTATCCTTAATCCTCACCTACGGGTATTTTTCAATTGATTTTTAGGGAGAGTGGAAGAGGGAAAGATAGAGGCATCTATGTGAGAGAAACATGGATTGGTTGCCTCCTGCATGATCCCTGATCAGGGCCCAGGCCAGGGAGGACCCTGCAACCAAGGAATGTGCCCTTGACCGGAATCAAACCTGGGACCCTTGGGTTGGCATGCCAACACACTATCCACGTGGCCAAACTGCCTAGGGCTGGCTGGTTTTATTTCACTCCAATATCCCCCATATATGTTAAGGATTTCACATTTCCCCAAATGGTGTCCCTTCCTTTCCCTTAAATTCTGTGTTTCAATTCCCAGAAGATGGGGGTTGGTTTTTTACTAGAGGTCTGGTGCATGAATTCATGCACGGGTGGGGTCCCTCAGCCTGGCTGGCCATCGTGGCTGATGGGGGAAGGGGGTAGGGGAAGACAGCTGACTGGGGGAGGGCCTGTGGGAGCACACTGACCACCGCGGGTAAGCTCCTGTATTGTGCATCTGACCTCTGGTGGTCAGTGCGCATCATAGCAACCAGTCGCCCAGTCGCTTAGGCTTTTTTATAGAGCAGTGGTTCTCAACCTTCCTAATGCCTCAACCCTTTAATACAGTTCCTCATGTTGTGGTGACCCCCAAACATAAAATTATTGCAACTTCATAACTGTAATTTTGCTACTATTATAAATCATCCTGTAAGTATCTGTTTTCCGCTGGTCTTAGGCGACCCCTGTGAAAGTGTCGTTCGACTCCCAAAGGGGTCGCTACCCACAGGTTGAGAACCACTGATATAAAGATTCTTTTCATTTTAAGGAACAGTGTCTTCACGCTGTGCGTTGTTTGGGGCTAAAGCTGGTTCAGGGGTCTGGTGCAGTGTTAGCACCCCGCTGCCTCCTGGCTTCTGCCCGTGACTGCCTGGAAGATGAGACAGCAGCCTCTGCCCCTTTTTCTGGCTTCCGAGAGCAGAGCTTTCTCCATTTCCTGCTCTCGGTGGTCTAGAGTGTAAGCGTCACGCTATGGGGATGCTGCTGCCTGCCTCCACTCCAGAGCCAGTTACGGGCTCAGCTGGTAGGCGAAGGCCAGCCCCCTAAGGAATAACCCTGTATGCCCTGTCACCTGAGCCAGGGCTCCCACCATCACACCCTTTCAGCCAAGCCTCTGGCTGCGGGAAGATGAACCAAGCCATTCGGAGTCCCTGAAACCTTGGGTACCTAGCCTACCCTTGGGTGGTGTGGAGGATGAGTGCTACCCCATAAAGTTCGCACTGTTCCTGGCCTCGGTGGTCCCTCAGTAGTTCTCAGCCATTATTGCTGAAACCTCAGGGGGGGGGTGTTGATAGTGTAGGAGTCTCCAGGTGAAAATAAAGAGACCAGGGACCAGGACAAGAAACAAAAGTCCTGTGAGTCGCAAGGAGTTTCTGGGCAGTTGAGGAAGAGCCCAACATGGACCCAGGGAGAGATCTGCCTTTTAATTTCCCGGGAAACGGCACAGTGACACTGCCTCCCTCAGCGCGCTTCCTCCCTGTCCCATCCCCGTCCTCCACCCCCGTCACCCATGTTGACTGAAGGGACCAAGCTCTCCACTGTCCCCAGGCTCAGCCCCGCTTGCTGGCAGGCTGCAGGGCTCAGAATAGCTGCCGCTGCAGCAGGTGCCGGGCTAACTTTAGCCGCCGTCCTCTCCCGGGCCAGGCCGTGCGCTTGGATTTGAATGGGCGCGTGTGCAGCGTTGATTAGGAGCCAGGAACAAGGCTGCCTGGTGGTGTGTGTCTGCCTAGGACTTCCAGGCATTCCAGAAGTACAGCGTTAAAAGAGAATTTTGGCTGAAACCGGTTTGGTTCAGTGTAGAGCGTCGGCCTGGGGACTGAAAGGTCCCCCGTTTGATTCCTGTCAAGGACACGTACCTTGGTTGCAGGTGCATCCCCAGTCGGCGGTGTGCGGGAGGCAGCTGATCAATGTTTCTCTCTCATCAATGTGTCTAGCTCTCTATCTCTCTCCCTTCCTCTGTGAAAAATCAATAAAATATATATTTAAAGAGAATTTTGTTTCTGTGGATCCACAAGAGCCCAAACTAGAGCCAGTAGGCAGCCAGGCCCGTGGGCTGCTGAGTTCAGCCTGAGGCAGTGCTGGTGGAGGCTGGAGAAGCAGATGGCGACCTCAGCTCCCGCCTGGCCTCGCTCATAGCGGGCAGGTGACCGCCCTCCTGTCCTGGGCACTGTGCTCTCTCATTGCTCTTCAGCCACATGAAGAGAGCCAGCCCTGAATCCCAGCTTAAGCCTGAGCTCCCGGTCCAGCCTGGAGCCAGCTCCCAGCACAGGCTGCAATTGGGCAGGTTAAGGACCCGTATTTCCTAGAATGATGTTCGTTCCCAGTCACCCCCAGACAGGAAATTCCCCCAGAAAGACAGCCCCCAGGGGCCAGGAGACCGTGCCCCAGCCGCCTGTGCTGGTCTCCACGCTGAGGACTAGTCACTGAAGGAGGCTGAGGACCAGAGAAGGCATGAGTAGAACGAGGAGACCAGACTCACATTCTCCGCCTCCTGAGCTGGGCTGTGAACGCATAGCAGATGCGCGGTGGTCATTAGGGAGTCTCAGCCACAAGGAAAGGGAAACCCCACAACAGCCGCTCCAACAGGATGGACACACGTGACCCCTTGCCAAGAAGTGGACCGGGCAGGATTGGCTCATCAGCTGGTTTTCCTCTTGGTCCTCCCTCCGCAGTTGCCAGATGGCACCTGGACTCCTGGCATCAGCATCTGAAGGCAGGAGAGGGGGAGGGAGCTGTCTGCTCATCCTGCCTTTTACCAGGAAAGCACTCCATTGCCCCAGCTCAGTGAGGGCTGGGACAGGCCAGTGGCCCGGCTGCAAGGGCGCTTGGACGTGGAATGCCCAGCATTTTGGCCAGTTCGGCTGGGAGTGCCATTAGGACGCGGAGGGTCAGGGAAGGCTGAGAGCATGACTTCCTGGAGGTGAGGGCAGCTTCCCAGGGGCGCTCTCTCTGGGCGCTGGGTCCATAGCCCTCGGGTCTTTGGTGGCTGTGAGAGCGAGGACTTGCAGAAACGCTGTAGAGTTCCTCCCTCCTGTGAGAAAAATGTCAATCACCCCAGGAATAGGCACAGTTGCCCAGAATAGTCTGCTGACCTCAGACGGGGTCAGCGACACCCTGCGGCCGGCGCCGGGCACCCCTGGGGCAGGCCGCTCAGCCCTTCCTCAGCGGGTTTCTTGTGAACCCGTGCCCTTGCTCAGAGGACGGTCCTGCTCTGCTTGCCTGGAGGCGAAAGCCTTTGCCCGATTCCATTCCTTGGGCCGTGCCCAGGACACAGGAAGCAGTGCCTAACTGGCTGTGCCCGCTCAGCTCTCCCAGGACCGCCGCCAGGTCGTGGGCATCTCCCCAAGGCAGGACCCGTGCCAGGCAGGCCCTGGCTCGTGACAGCAACGGAGGGAGCCTCGGACGCCCCTGCCAAGCTAACGGACGCTCGGACGCTCGACAAAACACGTCTTACCTGCATTAGGTTGAACAAGCGCAGCTCGGGGTCAAATCCGTTGATTTTTCTCCCCTGCCCTTTACTGATGCTTCCCCTGTCACTGATGAAAGCTCGGCCCTGCGCCTTCCCCTCTGTGGCTCCAAGACTCCACAGTTTCAGCTCATCAACCCGCACGCCCGGGGCAAGGTTACTGTCCTGTTGGAGCTCGTAGCCTTACCATGACCTTCCTCCCTCCGCTCTGTTGGACCCGCTTCAGGCTGGAGGTCTGGCGCGGGAAAGGGAGTCAGTTGCTATTCCTCAGCCTCTCGACTTCCTAACCCGTTTCAGGGCCCGGTGGGGGGGTGGGGGGGGAGAGATAGGAGCAGTCTCTCCTCCCTGGCACCTGCATCCTGGCCCTGGCAGGCACGTGACACTGGCTCTTGGGATGCTCTCATCAGCGTTTCAGGGGTCCCCACTGGACTCCTCGAACCTGGCAGGTGTGTGTCTATTGTCACCTGGGCAATCTTAACACCCAGGTATTTGCCTACAGCTTCGTGCTGGCAGGCCCCTGGTCACCCACATCGCTTGCCCAGACCACGTCTAGGAGCGTGGCCAGTCCGCGGCCTGGAACTCCTCAGACCCCGTGCAGCACACACCGCATTTTGAAGTCTCCGTCAGCCTCCCCTCACAGACCTGGTGCCCTGGGTACTCAGCCCAGCACCGGCGTGGCCAGGCCCAGGCTCCAGGGCGGCTTCCTCTGCCAGCCCCTCCCGCACCTCAGCCAAGCCAGCTGCCACCTCCCAGCCGCTGGGCCTTCGCTTCCAGAACCGGAGACAGGGTTGCCTGGAGACACGGGCACTCTTTCTGCCTGGACCACTCACACAGACGGCCTGCCTTTCCGACTGGGAAGTTGGGTTTAAGAGAAAAAAGTGGACCCCAAGGCGAGGCAATCTGTGTGTCGTGCGGGTTGGTTAAGGGAAGAGGGAAATGGGGGGACAGGTCCCCACTGGGAGACCACAGTGAGGTTCTGGAGCCTCAGGACGTCTCCACGTTGGCCCCAACTGCTGAGGGTGCCTGTTTGCAGTGAGGAGCAGGGCGACTCGTGAAATGAAAAGGGGTCCCTCTGTCTTTAAGAGCAGGAAAGAGGAAGCAAGAGGGTGGAGGAGTAGGGGCCACTCGAAGTCCCTCGGAGCAAAAGCTGCTGGGGGCCTGCCACCCGGGCCTGCACAGTGGGAAGTACAGGATGGACTTCCCAGCGAAACTTCCTTTCGCTTAAATCTGTGGCCTCAGCGCCCCTGAGAAGGCTGGCTGGCACTGAGGGCCTCTGCCTGTGGGGCGCTGTGGGCCGTGCGCTCCCTGCGGGGTGGCTGGTGAGGGCGTCCCATGCCCAAGCGGTGGGTGAGCCCCACTGGGAGGAGCTGGGCTTCCGGTGGGAGATCAGCAGGTGGTGGTGGTATCTGCCTCCCAAAGCGTTGGCTCACGGGTCATTTTCTGCAGAATCTTCATCCGCAGACGGATGCCCCTTGCCAGCACCCTTCATCAGCTTGCAGACTGAAAGGTCCCAGGTTCGATTCTGGTTGGGGGCATGTACCTTGCTTGCGGGCACATCTCCACTGTGGGGTGTGCAGGAGGCGGCTGATCGATGTCTCTCTCTCATCGATGTTTCTGACTTTCTATCTCTCTCCCTTCCTCTCTGTAAAAAATCAATGAAATATATTTAAAAAATAAATAAATAAATGGGTCTCAGGAAGCCAACAGCGGTGCCAGGGCCTAAGTCCTCTTCCCAGCCCTGCTTGTTCCAAGGGTGACAAGAAGTCAAACCAGCTTTTCTGGGTCAGGAGTACACCTGCACCCTCACCCTCACCCTGCACCAGAAGCCCTCGCTCTGTGGGGATTTTGCCTCAGGCGCTCAGCTGAGGAACCAGCCAAGTGCCATGGGGTTTCCCTCAAAGCGCAGGAGTGAGAGCCGTTTACACCCAGAGCCTTCCAATGCTTCCCTCTCCAATTCGAAAACAAAACCATGAAGAAATGATTTTGGAGAAAATCTTGAGAACCAAGTAAAATAATTGTGTTTTGTTTTTTTTGTCCCCCTTATTCCAAGGAACCCTCTTGGAATCGTCGTTATAGAAATGATTCCTATTTAACAGAAAGCAAGCAAGCTAAGGGGCAAGTGCCCTAAGGTGTCAGGGACTCAGGAACTGAATCTGAGCACCGGTCTTCCCCGCTGCCTTCCTTTTCTCTGCCGAGACAGTAAGAACAGCCTGTACTTGTAGCTTCAACAGTCCCGCTGGCATTGCGTCCCACAGCTAGAGAGGTCTTGAACCCTCAGCCTATCTTCCTTTTTTTTTTATTTAATAAATCTTTATTGTTCAGATTATTACAATTGTTCCTCTTTTTTTCCCCCCAAAGCTCCCTTCCACCCGGCTCCCACCCCACCTTCTGCCCTTACCTCCCCTCCATTGACCTCATCCATAGGTGTATGATTTTTGTCCAGACTCTCTCTGCACCCTCCTCATTCTTTTCCCTCTGAGAATTGTCAGTCCACTCCCTTTCTATGCCCGATTCTATTCTATTCACCAGTTTATTCTGTTCATCAGATTTTTTAATTCACTTGATTTTTAGATTCACTTATTGATAGATATGTATTTGTTGTTCATAATTTTTATCTTTACCTTTTTCTTCTTCTTTCTCTTCTTGAAAAATACCTTTCAGCATTTCATATAATACTGGTTTGGTGTTGATGAACTCCTTTAATTTTTTTCTTATCTGTGAAGCTCTTTATCTGCCCTTTAATTCTGAATGATAGCTTTGCTGGGTAGAGTAATCTTGGTTGTAGGTTCCTGCTATTCATTACTTTGATTATTTCTTGCCACTTCCATCTAGCCTGCATACTTTCTGTTGAGAAATCAGCTGACAATCATATGGGTGCCCCCTTGTAGATAATTAACTGTTTTTCTCTTGCTGCTTTTAATATTCTCTCCTTGTCTTTTGCTCTTGGTATTTTAATTATGATGTGTCTTGGTGTGGTTCTCTTTGGATTCCTTTTGTTTGGGGTTCTGTGCTTCCTGGACTTGTATTTCTTTCACCAGGTGGGGGAAGTTTTCAGTCATTATTTCTTCAAGTAGGTTTTCAGTATCTTGCTCTCTCTCTTCTTCTGGCACCCCCATCATTCTGATGTTGGTACGCTTGATATTGTCCCAGAAGCTCCTTACACTATCTTCATATTTTTGAATTATTTTTTCTTTTTTGCTTTTCCAGTGGAGTGTTTCCTGCTTCTTTGTATTTCAAATCTGACTTGATTCTTGTGGTCCTCTAGTCTGCTCTTAGGTCTCTGTATATTTTTTATTTCAGTCAGTGTGTGTTTAATTTCCAGTTGGTCCTTTCTCATCTCCTCTTTGGTCTTGCTAAATTTATCTATCTTTTCTAGGAAATTCTTGAAAAACCTTATAATCGTGGTTTTGAACTCTATATCCAGTCATTTGTTTTCCTCCATTTCTTTTGTTTGTGATCTGTTCCTTTGTCTCTGCATTTTCGCTGCTTCCCTGAGTTGGTAGAGTAGCTTTGTATGGTAGGTATCCTATATGGTCCAGTAGCTCTGCCTCCCCAATTACCTGAGGTGGACACACTTGGTGCATCCCTTTGTGGACTGTGTGTACAGCCTTGTTGTAGTTAAGTCTTGATTGTTGTTGGTATCACTGAGGGGAATTGACCTCCAAGCCAATTGGTTGTGAGAATCAGCTGTGTCAATGCTGGGAGAACTTCTGTGCTGGACTCCGCTTTAAGACTTGCAAGATTGCAAAAGCCTCTGTGCTAGGCTTGGATGGAGTGGAGCCTCAGGGCTGAGCAGACAGCCTTGGCTTCCCATTATCCCCTGGTTTTCAATGTCCCTCAGTAATTGCTTTGGCCCTCTCTGTGCACAGTCACACTCTTGCGCCTCTAGATCTCTGCCTTTCCGGCTCCCCTGAGTTTCCGTCCCCTCTCGTATGAGTCTGGGTCACCAGGGTCTTGCCAGAAACTGGGGTTCAGTGCAATCTGACCTGGATTTCAGTGCAGTTAGGAGGTTCTGTCTTCCTCACGCTAGAGAAAGCCAGCGGCACAATCAGCAGTCAGCGCACCTCCAAACCTTTGTCTTTCGCGGCTCCCCTAAGTTTCCCTGTACTCCTCCCTTTTCACAACAGTCTGGACTACCCTGAATGAGTCTCGCCCGGAACTGGGGTTCAATGCAGGCAGGAGTTTCAGTCTCCCTTTTGCTAGAGGAAGCCAGCCAGGCATTCCACCGCCCACTTTCTCCACGCGCTCATCTCCGTACCTCAGCTTTTTGCAGCTGCTCTGAGTCTCTGTGAGCCCCTCTCTTTTCTCTAGTTGTAGAATTTCCACTCAGCCAGCTTTCCTGTGGTTCTGGATGGTGTCCGTTCTTTTAGCTGTAGTTTTGAAATTGCTGTGTGAGGCAGCAGGTTAGGTGTTCACCTATGCCGCCATCTTGTTTTTGTTTTTGTTTTTCCCAATATTCCTCTTGAAGTGGGGTCTCAACTCCACCATCTGTAAATGCCAGGGGCTCAACACCTCTGCTCCCCTTTAGAATGAAATACATGACCAAGTGAGTTGCAAAGATGGTGGATGGGAAGTGCAGGGGGAGGAATGGAAGGATACAATGTGAATCGAGGGCTTGAACGTGCAGTCTCTGGGTTTCTGTTGCCTGGCCAGTGTTTCCTGTGCCTGCATTTCCCTCATCATGGACCATTGGGCTGTAGCTCTTGTTGCTGGAAGCAACTTGGAGGCTTTGAACTTAGGTACTCCACAAAGGGCTCTGAAATCTATGAAACCCCAACTTTTTTTTAATCCTCACCCCAGGGTATTTTTCAATTGATTTTTAGAGACAGTGGAAGGAAAGGAGAGGGGGAGAGAGAAGATCACCAATGTGAGAGAGACACATTGTTTGGTTACCTTCCCCAGCACTGTCGGGAGCCAGGGATCGAACCTGCAGCACAGGTACGTGACTGGTAATCGAACCTGAGACCCTTCGGTGCACGGGTCAACACTAACCATTGAGCACACGGCCAGGGTGTGAAGAACTTAAATGATTTCCTCAGTGGGAAGTTCAGTGACTGGGTGTGTTTTCCCATCAAAGGAATCGCAGCAACATGTGCGGAGCAAGTGCAACAGGCAGAGGAGGGCAGGGACCTACAGAGCCAAGGGCTGAAGTTAGAGAAGATCGCAGACACGTCGGAGGACAGAATGCTATAGGAGAGGAATTAGAGTGACCCAGAAAGGAGTTAAGTAAGAGAAGGTGCTAAGTCACTGAGAAGGTAAAAATGCGAATGATTCATGAAATGCAATGTGATCTCCTGAACACGAAGGCCCAAGGAAGGGTTGGAACAAAAGAACTAAGGTAGCAGGCGACAGACACGTGCCAGTGTGGGGGTGCAAGCCAGGAAACGCACAGACGGGTTACACGCCTGCTGTGTCCGCTTGTGCAGTTGGCACAGTAAATCCAAGAACACTTGTGACCAAGGTCCAGGGCTTGCTTTCAAAGGCCATTGGCGAGCGCTCCATCCTGCACAGAAGATGCATGTGAATGTTGATTGAATCAACTAGCAAACTGGTTGATCAAGAAAGAAATTGTGGGGTCAGGCCTGTCGGGTCTGGAGGCTGGAGACAGGGGCCGGCCCAGTGGCGGGAGGGGCTGGGTCCTGACAGTCACCGAGCATTTATTTGGTCACGGGACATGGGAGAGACACGGACCCGGTGGGTGAATTCTCCGTGAGGGAAGCCTGGCAGTGGCTTCAGGCCGTCATTCCTCTTGTCATGCTCCAAAGACAAGTACATGACTGCCTGCTGTGCAATGTGGTGTGTGACTTAGTGTTTAATTTGAAAAATGCAAAATATCCCATTCACACAGTAAAGTATGTGCGCTTGAGAGTGACTAATACTAGAGTAATCCTTGCGCCATTCATTTCAATGTTAGCAGGGCTTGCTTTTATTTTTTAAAGTATTACATCGGTCTCCTTTTCCCCTGATTGACGCCCACTCCCCGCCACTCTCACCCCCCAGTGAGCAGTTTTCATATTTTTTAAATTAATGAATGGGCACATCTAGAAGCCTCACTGAAGGCCTCTGAGGCTTGGTGCTCTGGTTATTGAGAAATCAGAGTTGTCAATAATTACCAAATAATGATCTAATAATCAAAGCTAGCTACCGGCAATATTTTGACATGTTTCCAGTCTCATTTTTATATAAAATGTTTAGGTTGTGACCTTACTGTATGTATAGTTCTGTGATTTACTTTTCTAGAAGGAGTTTTTAGAAATCCACCACCTTCAATTCACTCTACAGTATATTTTGAGGTCTGTCCAGCTTCAGTCTTCTGAGCTTTCTTGTTGCTAACACTTTGGTTTGGTGGAACTGCCCGTGCTCTGGGGACTCTGAAGGGTCAGCATTAATGCTCTTTGTTCCGCAATTCATGATGGCAGCACGCACCACCTGACTCAACTTTCCACTCTTAGCTCCAAACAAGCAAGTGACATCAGGGCAGCGCCGAGGAGATACTGGCTGAATAGCTGAATGAACGGATGAGCACCTGGGTTCACAGGGATGTTGATTGCTTGAGGCTCACTAAGGAGACCATGTTAAGGTCAGCCAGCTTTGTTCAAAATTAGATATTCTTTCTCTCCCCTCCACTCCCCTCTTCCTTTCCCTCCCTCTCTCTCATTGTTATGCACCCGTGGCCAAACAATTATATCTACATTATGACACTCATTTTTACATGACCTTGACTCTTCTCTCAAAAATGGACTCTCTGGGTACTCGCCTACTAGAAACCAGCAGGCCTGCCGTGGCGTCCCAGGCCAGCACGGAGGAGCCTCTTTCCCTCTGCACTGACTCGCTAAGGCATCCTGTAACACTCAGCTCAAGCATCGCCCCGCCAGAGGGCTCCCTGACCCGGAGGCAGCCTGCACCACGCACTGCGCACTGCATCCGGTGTCCGTCACATTCTGCCCTTGGCTTGGGCCTCCCTCACTAGCCTGGACCCGCCAGCTGCAGGGACTTCGTCCTCCTGCCTCGTACTTAGGAGATGCCCGTAAATGTTTCGTGGATGAAAATGGACGTGATCTCGGGCAAGTCACTCGCCTTTCTGCGCCTCAGTCTCTTCCTCTGTGAGATGCTGGTGACAGTGAGGTGCCGAGGTGGGTGCAATGAGCGTAGAATACGAAGCCCTCGTGAAGCGGGAGCGCCGAAGGGCTGCTCCCGCAGCAGCATTCACTGAGGGCAGGCGTGTCCGGAGGCTGCTGGACGGGTGGGGCCATGGAGGAGTCCTGGATGCCGAGCACCATCACCAGCGCCTAGTGCCTGGGTGCGAGGCAGGCCCTGCCTGCAATCTGATTCTTCTGCTTATTACATTCTGACAACGTGGGTTCAATTAAAAGTTTTTTTTTGGTGTTGTTTTTTTTAATATATTTTACTGATTTTTTTTTTTTTTTTTACAGAGAGGAAGGGAGAGGGACAGAGAGTCAGGAACATCGATGAGAGAGAGATATTGATCAGCTGCCTCCTGCACACCCCTCACTGGAGACATGCCCCTGACAGGAATCGAACCCCGGACCCTTCAGTCCACAGGCCGACGCTCTATCCACTGAGCCAAACCGGTCTCGGCAGGTGGGTTCAATTATAATCATGCTTTCACACGTGGAAATAGGCATGTTGGGTGAAGTCACCATGGTGGTGTGTTGTGTGGATACCCAGGCGCCATGCCTCCCGGCGTGCATGCTCCCTCAGCTTGCATCAATGACTTGGGCTCACTTCACCCAGAGGATGTGGCAGAAGTGGGCGCTGGGCCGGGCCCAGGCCTGAGCTCGAGGCCAGGGAGCTGTGTCTCTGGCTCGTGGAAGCCCATGGCACCCCATATGGAATCTGGCTCCGCTGAGGAGTGGCGGAGACCCAGGCCTGCGTGGAAAGAGAGAAGGGGCTCACGATTTGATCATCAGATGCATTACAATATAGTTGTGTTTATTTCTGATAGACATGTCCACTGAAGAGCCTCAGTTCTGAACCACAGAGAAACACAGATGGAGGCCGTCATTTTACCGCGTCAACAAGCAGCCAAGCTACCTGTCACTTGGAAGCCGGAGTATCTGCTCCCCTCGGCGACAGCGAGTAACCGACATGGTCAGTTGCTTCTTCAAAGAGGAATCTGATTGTCCCAAAGTGAAACAGATCAACACATTTTGGAAGGCAATCTCCAAGGGGACAAGTAGTGTCCACTTGCGTTGTCTGTTTCGTTCTTTTCACTCATCGAGCATTAAAAAGAGGCGAAGGAAGGGAGGCGGCATCCGTGGGGCATGTTAGTGCATGAAATGTCCAAGATCTTCACTACTGAGGGGACTTCTGTTCCCGTCATGGCAGGGACCATGCATGCTCTCCAGCTACAGGGAACTGAGCAGCACAGAAGAAACAAATGTTGTTCTACATGGTGCAGTCGGCAACCAAGAACTGACTCCTGGAGAAGGAAAAGGAATGAAACGAGCCCCGGGCCACCAAGGCTCTCTGCCTGGAGACGCTCCCCGATCGCTGTGGTGCAGGAAGAGAGGAGCAGGCAGCTCCCATTGAGAAAGGAGCGTGGAGCAAGGGCCCAGATCTGCACCGGGAACGCCTGAGTCTTTGCTGTGTAACATGAAACCCTACAGAGCCAGGCAAAGTCATGATGGGGAGGTGTTGGACAGAGAGACCTCTGAGTTCTATCTTAGGATGTCCCTGCTGCTCTGACAAAACACCGGACTGAGGGGCTCAAGATTTCGTCTTCACAGATCAAGTCCAGTATCAAGATGTCACGATTGGGTGTCTGGCCAGAACCTGCTTCCTGGTTCACAATGCCGGTCTTCTCTGTGTTCTCATGGCAGGACCGGAAGAGGAGAGCTCCAGGATTCCTCTCTAGGGCACCAGTGCCGTTCACAAGGCTCCACCGCCAAATGCCTTCCCACGGAGGACCCAGTGTCAACATCGGGATTGTGGCAAATTACAACTATTCAGTCAATGGCCAGTTCCAACCAATCAGAGAAAAGGAAACAACAAAGAGGTATAGTTAATAAGTTAGAGAAGAAAAGAAAATGGAATCATAAAAAATAATCAGAAGAAAGCAACGAAAACTAAAAAACAAAGAATAGATGAGACATACAGAAAACAATCAAATGGCAAACTAAAATTCGACCATATGATGATTACCCTATATCAGTGCTCAGCTAACTGTGGCTTGCGAGCCTAGGTTTGCCACTCTTTTGACTGATGAGTTTGCCGATCACTGCCTTAGGGAAAAACACTTAAAAAACATTTTAATAATGTACTAATGCAGTGGTTCTCAACCTGTGGGTCTCGACCCCTTGGGGGTTGAACGACCCTTTCACAGGGGTCGCCTAAGACCATCGGAAAATACAGATATTTACATCACGATGCATAACAGTAGCAAAATTTCATGGTTGGGGGTCACCACCACATGAGGAACTATATGCAAGGGTCGCGGCTTTAGGAAGATTGAGAACCACTGCACTAATATCTTTAATTTGAAGTCAAAACTTCTGGGTAAGAGTAATGCCTTACACAGTGGTTGGCAAACTCATTAGTCAACAGAGCGGCAAACCACGGATGCAGTTTGCCAAGCCACTACCCTATATAATAAAAGGCTAATAAGGCCAAAACTGGTTTGGCTCACTGGATAGAGCATTGGCCTGCAAACTGAAGGGTCCCAGGTTCGATTCCGGTTAAGGGCTTGTACCTTCATTGTGGGCATATCCCCAGTGGTGGGGCGGGCAGGAGGCAGCTGATCAATGTCTCTCTCTCATTGATGTTTGTAACTCTCTCTCCCTCTCCCTTCCTCTCTGTAAAAAAATCAATAAAATATATTAAAATAAAATAAAATAAGAGGCTAATATGCAAATTGTCTCATTGGGAGTTCAACCAGGAGACCAGGAGTTCAATCTCTTGCTATGACACATGCTGACCGCCGGGGGCAGCGCGGAACATGGTGGGCAACCAGCAGTGGCAATGGGGCACAGAGGGAGGAAGGAAAGGAGGAGGTGAGGAGGCCAGGGTATGGGGAACCTGATTGGTTCTGATTGCTGGCCAGGCCTAGGGATCCTACCCCTGCATGAATTTCCAGCTCCAGGCCTCTAGTATTAAATATAAATGATCTAAACATTTCAACTGAAGTCAGAGATTGTCAGGCTGATTAAAAGAGCAAGACCAAAGTATGCATTAAGGAAGTGTACTTTGAGTACAGACACAGAATTTCATCCATTAAGAAAGATAAACAGTAGTTTTGTTTTCCACAGTTTCTGTTACCAGTGGTCAACTGCAGTCTGAAAATATTACATGGAAAATTCCAGAAATAATTCAAAAGTTTTACATTGCTCATTGTTTTGAGCAGCATGATGAATCTCGAGCCATCCAGCTCTGACTTGCCTGGGAGGCAAATCATCCCTTTGTCCAGCCGGTCCCGCCCAGTAGTCACAGCAGCCACCTCCGCTACCAGGTCAGTTGTTGAAGTACACAGTGCTGGTGGCCAGTAACCTTCTTTCACTCAATAATGCCCCAAAGTGCAAGAGGAGTGATCTGGAAATTTGGACTGCCGAAGAGAAGCCATAAAATACTTTGGAAAGGTATGTAAGTGTAGGGAAAAATAAAGCATCGTATATGTAGGATTGGTACTCTGCACTTCCAGGCATCCACTGGGGTGGGGGGTGTCTTGAAATATATCCCCTGTAGATAAGGGAGGACTGCTGTACTATGCAGACACTAATCATAAGCAATCTACATTAATACCAGATAAGGTAAACTTAAGGAATACTACCAGAGATTTTTTAAAAATCATTTTATAATGACAAAAGAGGCCATTTATCAAGAAGATAAGACCCCTAAACATATATTTTCTGGTAACAGAAGTTTAAATTATAGGCAGCAAAAACTGGCAGAACTGAAAGGAGAAATAGACAAATTCACCATTACATTACAGATGCATATTTCAACTATCATCACTCAGTAATTGGTAGAAAAAGTACAGAGAAAATCAATAGGTCAAGATTTAAATATGATCCATCAATTTGACCTAATTGATTGCAAAATACACATTCATTTCAAATGCATAGGTAACGTTCACCAACATAGTCCATATCCTGGGCATGAAATAAGTCTCACATTTAAAAGGACAGAAATAGCCCTAGCCAGTTTGCTCAGTGGATAGAACGTCTGCCTGTGGACCAAAGGGTTCCGGGTTTGATTCCAGTCAAGGGCACGTACCTAGGTTGCAGGCTCCTCCTGGGACCGGGTTGTGGTCAGGGCGCGTACAGGAGGCAACCAATCGATGTGTTTCTCTCACATGGATGTTTCTTTCTGTCTTTCCCTCTCTCTTCCACTTTCTCTAAAAATCAATAGAAAAATATCTCCGGGGAGGATTAAAAATAAATAAATAAATAAAAGGACAGAAATAATATAGCGTATGCTCCTTGTCCACAGAAGAATCTAGAAATATCACTACATATCTGTCAGAATGGCAAATGACAGCACTACATGCTGACAAAGATATAGAGCCACTGGAGCTCTCGGACATTGCTGATAGGAGTGCCAAATGGCATGCTCACTTTGGAAAGCTATTCGGTAGGTCCTTTTTTAAAATATATATATTTATTGATTTTTTTATAGAGAGGAAGGAAAGAGATAGTTAGAAACATCGATGCCTTTCAGTCCACAGGCTGATGCTCTATCCACTGAGCCAAACCAGTTTCGGCTCAGTAGGTTCTTATAAAGTTAAACATACACCGACCATATAACCTAGACATCTCACTCCTAGGATTTTAACCCAAGTGAAATGAAAACACATAATCCCCAAAAGACTTGTACACACATTATTCCTGACAGTGTTATTCAGAATGCACCAACACTGGACACAAGCCATACGTGCACCTGCAGGCAAGTACCTAACCAAATTGTGATATGTCCATGCACTGGAACACTAGTCAGCAGGGAAAGAGTTAGACTGGTACCTGTGACTACATGGATACATTTCAGACATATTGCTGAGCTAAAACATCAAGATCACCAAAGGAAGGAAAGCAGATCAGCCCACTGGGCCTGACTCAGTGGTTGAGTGTCAACCTATGAACCAGAAGGCCACAGTTCAATTCCTGGTTGGGGCACATGCCCAGGTTGTGGGCTGGATCCCCAGTGTGGGCGTGCAGGAGACAGCTGATTGATGGTTCTCTCTCATCAGTGATGCTTCTATTTCTCTCCTTTCCTCTCTGAAACCAATAAAAATATATTTAAGAAAAAAGAAAAAAGAAAGCAAGCAGCTCAGTGGCTGTCCAGCACTGGCATGGTTGGGACTGATTGCAGGGGAGAATGAGGGGAACATTTTTGGTGATGGAAATATATGTACCTTATGGTGATGAATACATACTAGTAGGTATCAAAATTCACCAAACTATACTTAAAAGGTGCACATTCTATAACTATAACTTTTACCTCATAAAGTTGTTTATTTCAGAGAGGAAACGAGAGGGAGAGAGAATCACTGACCAGCTGTCTCCCGCATATCCCAATCAGTGACAGAGCCTGCAACTCAGCATGTGCCACGACTGGAAATTGAACCATGGCTTCCTGGTTCATAGGTCAACGCTCAACCACTGAGTCACACCAGCTGGGCAAGTTCATTTTTTTTTAAATATATTTTATTGATTTTTCACAGAGAAGAAGGGAGAGGGATAGAAAGTCAGAAACATCGATGAGAGAGAGACATCGATCAGCCACCTCCTGCACGCCCCACACTGGAGATGTGCCCACAAGCAAGGTACATGCCCCCGACCAGAATCAAACCTGGGACCTTTCAGTCCGCAGACCGACGCTCTATCCACTGAACCAAACCGGTCTCGGCATGATTTTTTTTTTAATTGCTAAGATTTTACATATCTAAGACTTGTGCATGTTACTAACTATATGTTACGCTTCAATTTAAAAATTCTTAAAATCGATTGTGGTACAAACTATTTGTAGAAATAAATAAGACCAACATTCACCCACATTCCCACCCCCTAAGTAAACTAAGCTGTTTTCACCTTCCTTCCTTGCCCCCTACTCTTTGCACCTATGCCGGTTAGTTGAACCACAGCATAGAAATACCGGTTAGTGAGGCCTTGGGCTCCAAGTAACCCGGGCAGCCAGGCCCCAGGAAGGCGGGGAGTGGAACCAGGCAGGACCCTGCGGGCGGGTGGCGCTCCTCCTCTCTCAGCACCCCTCCCGGGTGAGGCTACCCCTTTCTTTTCCTTGTGAACTGGCTGCTTCTGCTTTTTCTAGCCCCAGAGCAGAAAACAGGGGACGAGGAAAGGACAATTTCCGCCTTATTTTGTAGTTGCCTGGAAAGTGCCCCCATTCTACCGTCCCTACAGGAGAGGCCCGGTGGCATGGCCCCTCTCCTGCACCATCATCTGTAGCCAAGAGTGAGGAAGGAAAGGTGGGGCGGCCCCAGGGAGAGGGTGCTTGCTGTCTGATGGGCCAGGCAACCCTCCGCTGCAGCCAGATCATGGGCATATAGGACACAACAGACTCGTGTTAACATTTCTGAAATAATAGCTGACAAGTTGGATGTGTAACAAGTTTCTATCTCTCCCTCCCTCTCCCTTCCTCTTTTAAATTAATAAAATATATTTAAAAAAAAGATACATCAGTGATGAGAATCATTGATCAGTTGCCTCCTGGATGCGTTGCAACCCCAGGCACATGCCCTGACCAAATCTAACCATAACCTTCTGGTTCATAGGCTGATGCTCAACCACTGAGCCATATCAGCCAGCCACGGCATCCTTTAATGGTGGCACTAATCCTTACTATCCCCACTCCCAGGATTTGACTTGGTTGTTTATTTAATACTAGAGGCCTGTTGCATGAAGATTCATACAATAGGCCTTCTCTCCTCTGTCTGCAGCACCGGTTTTCCTCCAGCACCCGGGACCCACGCCTTCACTCCGACCACAGTGGAAAAGCCAAGCCTCTTCAGTCTTCAGGCGTCTTCAATCTTTAGTCTTCGCTTGGGCCAGAGGCTCCAGTCTTTGCTGCATGCCTGCATATGCAAATTAACCCCCCATCTTTGTTGAGTTAATTTGCATACCCACTCCTGATTGGCTGGTAGTCACTGCAGAGGTATGGTCAATTTGCATATTTCTCTTTTATTAGTGTAGACTAGTGGCCCAGTGCATGAAACTTGTGCATGGGAGGTCCCTCAGCCTGGCCTGCACCCTCTCCAATCTGGATTCCTATCACAATCCAGAACCACTGGCTTCAAAGTGCTCACCTGCCTGCCTGATGCCCCTAACTGCTCCCCTGCTGGCCTAATGGCTCTAACTGCTCTGCCCTCTTTGTCTGATCCCCCTAACTGCCTATCTGCACTCCCCTCCTGGCCTAAACCCCCTAACTACCTAAGTGCCCTCCCTTCTTCTCCATGCCTTCAGACCCTGGAGTGGGAGTGCTGAGAGCTCTCTGCCAAGGCTCTGTCTCCATCCTGATGCCCCTCCCTCCAGCCTCATGTCCTGGTGGCACAAGTCTCTGCCCCTGTCCTCGCCTACCAGCTCCTGTGTGCGTGTACCTTTAACCGGTTGTGGCCGGGACAATGTTAGGACCAATTAGCATATTACTCTTTATATACATAGATTTTATGGGGCAGACAGAATGGAGTTTCAGAGGTTTCACTTACCCTTTTACTTTTCCCTATTACAGTAGCTCTGACCACATAGTCCAAGGACTCAATGAGGAGGCTTATTCCAAATGCCAGTTTCTAGCCTCAGAGCCTGGAGAAATGACCACCAAGTGTGTCCCACAGACCGCTGGACCACCTAAGCCAGACATCAATCAGGACTCCATTGGTTACTTCCCGTCTCCACCCCATCTTTAAAGGGGGAATTTGATGATGAGGCGGGTGGCTATCAATGTCAACTCAGACTGTTCAGTCCTTTGCATCTCTGGGCCTAACTTTCCCTCTGTCAGGCACCGAAGAAATAGGTCCCTGGAAGGATGTGGGATCGTCACAGTGCGCTGGCCTGGGTCCTGGGTCGCGCTGGCTCTTCACGCCATGCGTGCCGGAGCGGCACACTTCCTACAATCAACGAACCTGCACTGACTCATGAGGATCACCCAAAGTCCAGAACGTATGTTAGGGTCCACTCAGCACAGAACAGCTTTTCACAGGCCAGGGGTTCAGTACTCATGGCAGGAGAAGTGATGCAGCAACAAGGCTGGGAGTCTCGGGCGCAGGCTTCTGTGCCCTCCCGCTGCTGGGCCACACAGGATGCTTCTGTCCCCAGCTCTCCAACCATCGCTGGCATGCCTACAGGAAGTCCAGACGGACTTGGGGTGGGGCTCCCTTTGCGTGAGCCGATCATGCAGGCAGAGTCCAGCTCCATGGCCAGCCTCATTGTTGAAAGCCCCAAGGCTCCACTGAAGGCCACAATCACTAAACAATGCTGACAAGCTGGTGGGGCCTGCTCTGCAGAGTCACAGGGCAGACGGTCACAGAACCTCATCTAATATTTCCCCCAGCCTGGCCGAGGGTTGCCATTGAGCTCCGGTCTGCAGAACCCCAGGGCAAAGAGTGCCCGTTACAGGAGCCCACGCTGGGTGGGAGCGGCCTGGAGAGCAGCTCTGCCTCACGCAGCCGGTGCCTAGGAGCAGTCCGGAGAGCTGGCATCGGTACCAGTGCTGTGTCAGATCTTAGGGCACAGCAGCTGGAGGCTGTCAGCCAACTACACTCCTCATAGCGGGAGGTCTGAGCCACATCTCCATAGCTACAAAACCCACTTCAGGAAAAGTTTTTAAAGGCTCCCCCCGCAACTTTTGGGTGGCCCTGTTTCTCTCTCTAGGCTTCCCTCTTGCTATATCTTACACTCTTCAGCCATCTCGAACTACTTAACGTTCCTGGAATAAGAGTCATGTCCTTTCTCACCTTGAGCTTTTGCCCCTGACCCTCTGCCAATAATATTACTTTCTTCTCCCAGTTCCTTTTCCTAACTTCTCCTCAGTCTCAGGTCTCAGTCAGGGACCATATGTTCCTGAGAAAGCTTCTTGTTCCCTCCACTCACTCTGCTCCTATAGCATCCTGTCCTCAACCCTATGATAGCATTCCTCACACTAACTATAATCCTATGTAATAAAAGGCTAATATGCAAATAGACAGACTGGCAGAATGACTGGTTACTATGATGTGCACTGACCACTAGGGGGCAGATGCTCAATGCAGGAGCACTGGTGGGGAGTGCACTCCCACAGGGGAAGCGCCTCTCAGCCAGCAGCTGGGCTCATGGCTGGCAAATGCAGCAGCAGTGGTGGGAGCTCTCTGGCCTCCATGGCAGCGCTAAGGATGTCTGATTGCTGGCTTTGGGCCTCAGTGGTCAGTTGAATATCCCCCAAGGGCTCTCGGACTGCGAGAGGGTGCAGGCCAGGCTAAGGGACACCCCCACACCTGTGCATAAATTTTGTGCACCGGGCCTCTAATTACTTATAGAAGTTGTGTCTTCCATTAGATGATGAAATCACAATGTCGCGTTGAATTTTACCTAGCCCCTGCCATAGACTAGGTAAATATTTGCTGACTAAATACTGGGTAATTCTACCCTGTTAAATTGCTTAGAATACTGGGGGTTACAAAGAGAAAGCAAAGTCAATTATTATCTGGCTGTTAATGTTTCCTTACATCCCATTGGCACATACATGTCTGGAACGAACAATCTTTCTGTCTCAAAGATTATTGGCATGTGTACCAAGAACTCCAAAACAGACTTGGGGTGGGGCTCTCTTAGTGTGAGCTGATCATGTAGGCATAGTCCAGCTTTTTCTGGGTTAGAATCCACAAACCCACTGTGTTGAGCCATCTGATCTTTCTGTTTTGGGCAGCTGATGACAAGGCCCTTTGGGTAGCCTGTTCGCATGTGCTCCCTTAGTTGATGTTCTCCATTCATTTAGAAAATTCTGGACAGTGATTGAATGTGTTCCTGTATGGGAAAATATGTCTCTCTACTTCCCTTCCGTGGGATAACCATAACTTTTCCATATTTTATTACACCAGTTACCTGAGGAAAGAGGTTGCTATTATTCCCTAATAGAGTGGCTGTCTTCCTTAACGTTGGCTCCATTTTGCAGATTGAAAAACAGAACTCCACAAGTAACCGGAGATGCACCGGTAAGTTTTGCCAAGCATAGTATCTTTATTTTATTATCTATCTACCTACCTACTTACCTACCTACCTATCTATCATCTATCTATTTATATTTCAGAGAGGAAAGAAGAAGGAGAAATAGAAACATCAATGATGAGAGAGAATCAGTTGCCTCCTGCATGCCCCACACTGGGGATTAAGCCTGCAACCCTAGCATGCGCCCTGACCGTGACCTCTTAGTTCATAGGTCAACACTCAACCACTGAGCCATGCTGACTGGGCCTAAGCAAAGTATCTTTAAAGGCTGTGTCTTAGAAATACAATGAACAACTATTGAGTTATGGGTACCATTTAGGGAAATAGGATATAGGAAAGAGTGGCAGGGAGTTGGTGTTTATGTGTATGTTTTTTGTTTTTGTTTTTTTGGAGGGGGGGTGGAATCTGGGTAAAGTATTTTACATAAGTGATCTCATTTAATTCTCACTACCATCTTAGGAAATAGGTCTAAGGATCCCTCCTCTGTTTTTGTTTTGTTTTTTTTAGATCAAATGATGAGTGCTTTTACCTGGGTTCCAGGAGAAACAGGTATTTGATGCCCCTCCTAGGGTTTGGGCTCTTCTAAAGAAACAGGATCTCTTGCCCTGGCCTCTGTGGCGAGGATGGTTGTGTGGCAGTCAATCAATGTTTAACTCCCACACTGGTGTTTCTTTCTCTCTCTCCTCTCCCTTCCTCTCTCTCTAAAAATCAATTTTTAAGGAAGAAAGAAACAGGATCTCAAAGAATGCAATTTGCATCTTGGGTTCACAGGAAGAGCAATGGCTTTTTCTAGCATAGTTTGCAGAATAGTAAGAAGAATGTTTAGCAGAAAAGATAGAATAGGAAAGAAAGCAGTTGGATTTTGTTTGTATCTATTGTTTAAAGTGGCCCAGCAAAGTGTCTTTGACTTTGCATCTTCATTACATGCTTTAGAAAAGTGCTTACCAAAAATTATAGATAAAAAATCTTATTTTCATATTTTATTGAGATTTTTCTTGTAACAGCTTTATTGAGATACTAGAGGCCCAATGCACGAAATTCGTGTAAGAATAGGCCTTCCTTGCCCCAGCTGCATCACTGGCTTTCCTCTGGCACAAGGACCCAAGCTTCCTCACAGCCCTGGCTTTGTTCAGAAAGATGTCATCTAATTAGCATATTATACTTTTATTATTATAGATAATTGACATACCACACAATTCACCTATGTAAAATGTGTAATTCAATGGTTTTTAGTATATGTAGAGTTGTGCAGCCACTAATCTACTTTCTATTCCTATGGATTTGCCTATTCTGGACATTTCATATCAGTGAAATCAGGCAATATGTGGTGTTTTGTGACTTCTTTCACCTAGCATAATGTGTTCTTCAAGGTCCACTTATGTTGTACTATATATTATTTCATCTTTTTAAAAAAATAAATCTTTATATTGTTCAGATTACAGTTGTTCCTCTTTTTTCCCCCCCATAGCTCCCCTCCATCCAGTTCTCACCCCACCACATGCCCTTAACCCCCTGCCCACTATTCTCATCCACAGGTGTATGATTCTTGTCCAGTACCCCCCACACCCCTTTCCCTCTGAGGATTGTCAGTCCACTCCCTTTCTATGCCCCTGATTCTATTATATTCACCAGTTTATTCTGCTCATCAGATTTTTTATTCACTTGAATTTTAGATTCACTTGTTGATAGATATGTATTTGTTGTTCATAATTTTTATCTTTACCCCTTTCTTCTTCTTTCCCTTCTTAAAGAACATCTTTCAGCAGGTCATATAATACTGGTTTGGTGGTTATGAACTCCTTTAGTTTTTTCTTGTCTGTGAAGCTCTTTATCTGATCTTTAATTCTGAATGATAACTGCTGGGTAGAGTAATTTTGGTTGTAGGTTCTTGCTATTCATCACTTTGAATATTTCTTGCCACTCCTGTCTGGCCTGCATAGTTTCTTGTTGAAAAATCAGCTGACAATCGTATGGGTGTTCCCTTGTAGGTAACTGTTTTTCTCTTCCTGCTTTCAAGATTCTTTGTCCTTTGCTCCTGGCATTTTAATTATGATATGATGTGTCTTGGTGTGGTCCTCCTTGGATTCCTTTTGTTTGGGGTTCTCTTCGCTTCCTGGAGTTGTAAGTCTATTTCTTTCACCAGGTAGGGGAAGTCATTATTTCTTCAAATAGATTTTCAATATCTTGCTCTCTCTCTTCTTTTGGCACCCCCATAATTCGGATGTTGGTATATTTGAAGTTGTCCCAGAGGCTCCTTACACTATCTTCATATTTTTGGATTATTTTTTCTTTTCCAGTTGGGTGTCTTGCTTCTTTGTATTTTAAATCTTTGACATGATTCTTGCGATCCTCTAATCTGCTGTTGGACCTCTATATATTATTCTTTATTTCAGTCAGTGTATGCTTAATTTCTAGTTGGTCCTTTTCATATCCTCGAGGGTTTAAGTTTATCAACCTTTTCTAAAAAGTTCTTGAAAAACCTTATAACCATGGTTTTGAACTCTATATCCAGTTGTTTGCTTTCCTCCATTTCTTTCATTTGTGATGTTTCTTTGTCTTTGCATGTTGGCTGCTTCCCTGTGTTGACAGGTGTCCTATAGGGTCCAGTGGCTCAGCCTCCCCAATTACCTGAAGTGGACAACTCTCGATGTACCCCTTTGTGGGCTGTGTGCACAGTCTTGTTGTAGTTAAGATTGTTGTTGGTATCACTGGGAGGAATTGACCTCCAGGCCAATTGGCTGTGAGGATCAGCTATGTCTACGATGTGTTGGAGACACCCTTATGGGGCAAGACTTGCTTTAGTGGGGCTTTGGTCCTCACTTGAGTCTGCCGCCCAAGTGTGGATCTGAGGAGTTGTAATCTGGATGGTCCTACTCTGACCCATGGGTACACTGGCTCTTGGATCTCCAAGGAGGTGTTAATGTAGCCTCTGCCTGAGGCCACCCAGTAGGAGCTACAGAGAGATCTGCAGATTCCTCTTCTTTGTTTGGGGTTTGGAGGTGCCCAGATGAGACCCAGCTGTGAAGCAATGCAAGCTGCTGTGGGGCCTTCGGCCTACTTTTGGATGTTCTGCGTCTCTCTGGCTCAGCTGCAGTGTGTTAGGTAAGGTTAGATTTCAAAGGATCAGGCCACTCATATGCAAAAGCATCTGCACACAGCTGGGGTGGGGTGGAATATCAGGGCAGAGCAAACAGCAATGGCTTCCTGTCAACCCTGCCCTAAGAGGCCCCGGGTCTCAGTGTCCTTTGGTAATGGCTGCAAGCACCTCTGAGAGAAAACCACCCTCGAGTTCCGCCCACTGCCAGACAGTCCAGTTTCTCCCTGTATGAGTCTTGCCCGGAACTGGAGTTCAGAGCAGCAGTAGGGAGCTCCCTCTGGATTGAAAAATCCAGCTGCATACTCGGTTGCCAGTCTTCTCTGCGGGCGAGCCTCCATACCTCTGCCTCCTGCCGCTCCTGTGAGTCTCAGTGTGCTTTTCTTTTTCCTTCTAGTTGTGGAATTTCCACTCAGCCAGCTTTCCTGTGGTTTTGTCTTTTAGTTGTAGTTTTGAAGTGGTTGTATGAAGCAGCAAGTTCAGGTGTTCACCTATGCCACCATCTTGGTCTCTCTCCTCATCTCTTCTTCTTACAAAAGTAGTAAGAATGTTACTGAAGAAAAATGATAAATACAGATATAAAGAAAATAAAACTACCCATAATCTTATCATCCAGGGCTAACCACAACTATCTTTCCTTCTAGATTTTTAAAATATGTTTTTATTTATTTTACAGAGGAAGGGAGAGGGAGAAACATCACTTGTTTAGCTGACTCCTGGACACCTCCTCCTGGGGATACAGCCTGCGAACCAAGCACTGCCCTGACCAGAATGGAACTGGGACCTTTTGGTACATGACACACTGGCCAGGGCTCATCCTGGACTGTAATCATGGGTGTATATTTGTAACTGGGATCATATTGTAAGTACTACCTGTGCAAGAGAATTTTTTATTGGGATAAAATATACATAAAATTGTAACCATTTTTAAGTGTACAATTCAGTTGCATTATGTATATTCACGTGGCTATGCAACCACAACCACCTCCCATCTCCAGAACTTTCTCATCTTCCTGAACGGAAACTCCATACCACTAAAGAGTAATTCCCCACTTCTCCTTCCTCCCACCCCCTGGCTCCCAGGTAACGTCGTCTTCCTGCCTCTGTGATGTTGATCACTCTGTATGCCTCATGTAAGTGGAATCATAGAGTATTGGTCTTCTGACAGCTGCCTTATCTCACTTAGTATAATATCCTCACCTCAAGGTTCATCCATGTTGTAGTATGCGTTTCCTTCTTTTTAAGGCTGAATAATATTCCATTGTATGTGCATCCGCATTTCATTTATCCATTCATCCATTGAGGGACACTTGAATTACTTCCACCTCTTGCTTCTGTGAATAATGGTATGAACAAGGGTGTTCAAGTATCTCACGACCATGCTTTCAATTTTGTTGGTATATACAGGCATACCTCATTTTATTGTGTTTTACAGATGTGGTTTTTAAAAATATATATATTTTATTGATTTTTTACAGGGAGGAAGAGAGAGATAGAGTTAGAAACATCAATGAAAGAGAAACATCGATCAGCTGCCCCATGCACACCCCCTACTGGGGATGTGCCCGCAACCAAGGTACATGCCCTTGACCAGAATCAAACCCGGGACCCTTCAATCTGCAGGCCGACGCTCTATCCACTGAGCCAAGCCGGTTTTGGCATTTTTGGTTTTTTTTTTTTTTTTTTTTTTGGTACAAATTGAAAGCCAGCTCCTCTAAGCAGAAAGATGGCCTGGAACTGAACCTACAATATTTCCAACATATGTCCATATTCAGAAGTGAAATTACTAGGTTATATGGTAATTCTTGTTTTAGTTTTTTGAGGAACTACTACAGTGGCTGCACCATTTTACATTCCCACAAGCTGTGGACAAATTTCAATTTCTCCACAACTTTGCCAACACTTGTTACTGTCTGATTATAGCCACCTCATGGGTGTGAAGTGGTATCTCATTGTGGTTTTGATTTGTACTTCCCTAATGACTAATGATGTTGAGCATCTTTTCATGTGCATATTGGTTTATTGTATCTTCTTTTGAGCCTTTCCCCATTTTTTAATTGGATTATTTTGGGCATAATTCCCTTATATATTTTAGGTATACTAGTAAGTCCCTGATAAGTGATTTGCAAGTATTTCCTCCCATTCTGAAAGTTGTCTCTTTGCATTCTTTTAAAAAAATGTATTTTGACTTTTTTACAGAGAGGAAGGGAGGGGGATAGAAAGTTAGAATCATCAATGAGAGAGAAACATCAATCAGCTGCCTTCTGCATACCCCCCACTGGAGATGTGCTGGAAACCAAGGTACATGCCCTTGACTGGAATCAAACCTGGGACCTCTCAGTCCACAGGCCACCACTCTAACCACTGAGTCAAACCGATCAGGATTCTCTTTTCGTTCTTGATAATGTCCTTTGGGACACACAAGTTTACACAAGAATAACTCAATATTTGATAAATGGGCCACAGGGCAGGAAATGATCAAACCTGATACACCTAAAATGTAGCTGCTTATTTTTTGATGGTATATTTTTATCTAGATTTTTCATGGCTTCCTGTCCTCGTCCAGTTTTTTTTTTTTTTCTTAAGGAATGATACTTATGCAGACATATCATTGTAAACTGAAATATAAAACTTAATATTTAACAGCCTGGTGATAAATGTTATCCTCACATCCCAGAGGGACAAAATGAAGCGAGGAAAGTGAGCCAGATTCCTGATTCTATCACCTGGTGAACGTTGTCCTTGAACAAGTAACCAGGTTTGGGGGAGAACCAAGTAAGGGGATGATTTTAAAACCCCTCTCATAAGTATCCAATAAAGAACCTCTTTGAGAATAATAGCTAAGGGCCTCGTTGCAGTAGCACAGGCAGTGGTAGGCCTGCTGCTGGGATATAGCTTCAGGCCTGAGTGTGAAAACCCATTTAGAAGGGCGTTTGTCTAAAATACAGATCACCGGGGAGTGGCCCGAAAACACTTCGGACCGCAGACCTGCTATGGTGTGTGAAACCCGCCTTAGGATTTGCCTTGGCTTAATGCTACCTCGCCCATGGGTTACGTTCAAACTTTTACTTCCACTCCCCTAACCCACTTTGCTTTTGTTCCCATTTTTTTTCATTTTCAGAGGGTTGACCTTTTCTTGTCTTCATCTCCAATTGATAGATAGTATCTTACTTCCTCCCCGCCTCACCCTCTACCCCCAACCCAGGGGCCGACAATAGGGGGGGGGTCAATGGCTTTTTATAGTCTTAGAAAGGAGATCAGAATGTGTTGGGTAACATTTAATTTTTAAACCTCTGCTCACATCTTGCCTCGCCGCCCCCCGCCAGCAGCACCCAGTTACCCAAGGCACCAAGTTGGCACCGCTAACAACACCACCCCCTCTTCGGAAGCGGGCAGCGATCGCTAACATTTGGGCCAGAATGCCTGCTAGAAAACTATTATATAAAAGGTTTTTTTTTTCATCCATCAACTCTTTTAATCCTCAAAACAACCCTGTTATTATCTGCATTTCACACACGAGATACTGAGGGATTAAGAAACAAAAACCTCAGGTTATACAACCGGCAGCCAGAATCCCACCCAGGCCTCGGACCCAGCACCCGCCTGCCCCGCACACCTCTCCTCCCGGAGGCCTCACCCGGACAGGTGGGCACGGGCACCGCCTTCATGGAAACCCGGGCCCGTCGGGGCCGCTGGCGCTCGGTGCCCGGTCCCAGCCCCGGACGCCGGGCGGGAGGGGGCTCAGCCACCCCGGTGGCGGCGGCGGCGAGAGTCGTGGGGAGGCGGCTGGGCTCCTTTCCCGAAGGCGGGACCGGACCGGACCGGCGAGCCCTCCCGGCTTCTGCAGACCCGGCTGGTCCCGGCCGGCGCCCACGCCGTGCGCTCCGGGTGCCGGGCCCCGCGCGGCGACGGGCAGCCCGCGTCCTCCCCGCGGACCCCCGGCCCGGCCCGGCCCGGCCCCGCACGCGCTCCCTGCGCCCCGGCGCGAGGGGCCGCGACCCCTCCAGCCCTCTCTCTTCCAGGCGCGGGCCCCACACTGGGAAGCGGGTGTCCCGCCGGGACCCCGAGTTCTGGGCGCACCCGCGGCGGGCTGCGGCCTGCGCCCTCCCCGGCTTTCGGGAGAAAGCAGGGACGCGGGTTTGGGGACCCGTGGAAAGGGACTGGGAGCCGCGTTCCCTCCGGGGCCGCCCCGCCCCGCGCCCCCTCCCGCCGGCGCTCCCTCCCCGCGGAGCAAACCGCCCGCAGCTCCCGCAGCTGCAGCGCCCGCCGCGAACGGCGCGCCGGGAGCGAGCCCGGGGCGGGGGGAGGGGGCGGCGGGGCTCGAGAGCTCGCGCGGCTCCCCCCGCGCTCCCGCTCCCGGCCTCTCGGCCTCTCGGCGCGGCCTCCCCTCCGGCCGGGCCAGGCTGCTCCGCTCGCGGCGCCCCCCTCGCAGCGGCGGGGCCTGGCCCTCAGCCGGCGCGGCGGGAGCGGGCGCGGGAGCGGCGGGAGCGGCGGGCGGCGAGCGGCGGCCGCGCTCGCATTCGAACCTCCCTCGCAGCAGCCCCCGCCCCACAATGCACCGCGGCGGGCAGCCTTTGAAAAAGCGGCGCGGCTCGTTCAAGATGGCGGAGCTCGACCAGTTGCCGGACGAGAGTGAGTAGCGCCGCCGAGCACCCCCTTCCTCCCGCCGGCCGCCTGCCCGCGGGCGGCCCCCGCGGCGACGGGCGCCCCGTGCCCTCCGCCCGGCGGGTGGGCGGCCCCCAGCCCCGCCGCGGCCTCCCCGTCCTTTCCCCCCCGGCGGCCGCCGCGTCGCCGCCTTTGTTATGGTGTCTCTGGGTGTGTGTGTGTGTGTGTGTGTGTGGGGGGGGGGGGGTGTTTCTGGGGTGGCGGGAGCGCCGGGGCCGGAAACCGAGAGCGAGCCCGGGGCCCAGCCCGTGCGGGGCGGGCCGAGGCGGGAAGCGGGGGCCCCGGCCGGTGACGGTGCTCCCGCCGGCCCCTCGCCCGGGGACGCGGCGGGGACGCGGCGGGTTATGTAACTCGCTGTCCCGGGCGGAGGGCTCGGCGCAGGGGGTCCCAGCCCCGCGCCGGGCGCCTGTCACAGCCTGCCCGCCCCCCCCCCCCCCCAGGCCCTGCGGCCCCCGCCGCCGCCGCCCCCGGTGTCCGCCGGGAAGTGTTTCCGTGTCAGAGGCTGGCCTCCCCGGGACCACAGGTGGCCGCCCTCCCCGGGGCGCCCGGGCCCGGCGGGCCCCTCCCCGCGGCCCGCCCCGCCGGCTGCTCCGGGCGACGGCGGCGTCCGAGTCGCGGGGACCTTTCCCCCCAGGGATGGCGCGCGCGCGGGGTTTGCCTCCGGCCCCACCCGCCTCACGGCGCCCACCTGCCCGGACCTGCGCGCGCGCTCGCGCCCGGCAAGTAAACAAGGCGAAGCCCCCGCGCGCGGTGGACTCGGCGGCGCGTGGCGCCCCGCGCGCGCGCGCGCGCTGGGTGCAGCGTGGAAGGGCAGCCGGCCCAGGTGGTCGCCAGGAGGGTCCTGCCCCGCTCCCTGCCCGGTATGGGCTGGGTCCCCTCCTGCGAGTTTACAGGAAAGGCCGGTCACTGCCAGGTCTTACCTGTGCCGGAGGCGGGTGCGAGGGGCGCTCCCCTGCTGCTCCCAGCTTAGAGGTCGGGGACGGGCGGCGTGTGCCCCGGCCCGGGCTTGAGCTGCAGGACAGACGGACGTGTTTCCCGTGGCCAGGGCGGCTGTGGAGCCCTTCAGACCTGGCTGGAGAGACAGGAGCCAAGTTTTCAATTTTATATAATTCTTGTGCTGTTGAATTTCAGAGTCCCATGTGGCCAGCGGCCATGGCCGGGCCAGGGCGCAGCGGTAGGCACTCGGGAGCACGGTTGATGGTAGGACGTTCCCAATGTGCGGGGGGGGGGGGCACTGCTGTGGGCTGTCATCTAAAGTCCTCGCTTGGCCATGAAGATGATCACCTCTTAGAAGTCGCAACCAGGAGAGCCATTCATCTTGGTTACTGTAGCCATTCTGTTAAAATGAGAGGTGCTTTAAGCGCTTTCCTTAACACCTGTCATTGGAATGTTTGCGCCTCAGCTACTACCCTCTGCTCTCCCAACACGAAACATCGCTTGTTACTTTGTGACACGGCGGGCCCTGGGCTGGGGCGGGCATGTGTGTGGTCGTAGGTCTTGTTTAGCCAGCCCGCAGCTTGTTGGGAAGCAGGGATGGCCTGACCTGGCTTGTCATCCAGCGCCCCAGATCAGTCCATAGCAACACTTACATTTAAGTGGAGTTGAATGTAGGGAAAGAGGCATTTTAGTAAAACTGGAGCTGAAGCTTGAGAAGCGATACAGGGAATAGTGATAGGGTCCCTTTGCCAGTTTTAGTCGAGAGGACTGGCTAATAAACTAGCCAATAGCTGGTCTAGCATCATCAGTGCCGAAAGCTGCCATCTATTGAGTACTTAGGATAAACCGGCTGCTATGTGACACGCATTTGCTCCCTGAACCCTCGTTTCAGTTGCGGTAAGTACTCTTCCTGGTTTGATTTTATGTTTGAGGAAACTGAGGCTATCTTCAGCCCAGGTCTTCCCTTGAGAGCTCCTGTTCTTGACATCTCTTGCCTGTTTCACATCTCCTCTTAGATGCCTGAGGCCCCTCAAACTTCACGGGTTCAAGATCCACTTCATAATCCCATCCCAGGAGAGAGACCCTTCCAGTGGTTCCTGTCTTAATGAATGGCTTCACTATGCGTTCAGCTGAAACCTAGAGGTTATATTTGGAACTTCCCCCTTTTTTACTTTCCCTATTTAAGCCTTTACTAAGTCTTATAACTTTTGCCTTAAAAGAAAATTCTACCTACTTCTCACCACACCCCAGTCCACGCTGTCAGCATCCATTCCTTGCACTAATGACTTCAGCCTCTCATAATCTTCAGACCCACCCTGCCATCCCACCTCAGCCTACACTCGAGAGTGACGGAATAGGTATATGCACCCTGCTGCTCAAACACCTCCATGAGCCTCCCCCTACCCCCACCCCCCCACACACTCCCCTTATTTGATAGCACTGTTCCCCTGGGTCTGATCTTTTCCATTCCCCACACTCACCAGGCAGGGCCTTTGCGCCTGCTCTTCCCTCCACTTGGAATGCTCTTCCTTCTCGTCACTTCCGGTTAACTGCTGCTTATCCGTTAGGTCCCTTTTTACGTGTCTTCAGACGCTTTTCCTCTCCTCCCTGACAAAGATGACATCTCCTTAGCAAATGTTTTCTCACCGCTGTGTCACTTCTGAGTGGTGGCTGTCACAGTTGCAGCTTTACGTTTGTCACTGTGGTGGTTCACTCTCGTTAGAAGTTGCACTAGAGAAGTTGCACCATTACTGTTTTTCTTCTTCCAGTCCCATGCTTAGCACCTGGCTGGCTTCTCTGACATCTTTTCTCACCATGCCCCCTTGCTAGCTACTCCTCTAGCTTGGTGGCCTCCTACCCTCCCTCCCTTTAAAATGCTAAACTTTCTACCTCAGGTTTTGCTTTGTTTTTACCTACTGTTCTACCAAACTCTGGTTTGACTTCCTGCTCTCGCATGATTGGTCCCTTTCAATCTTCCCTCCTCCGAGAACCCTTCCCTGACTGCCCTGTGTAAAGTCACTCCCCACACTCAGCTCACCTCCTTGATTTCCTTTATAACAACTGTCCAAGTGTGATTATCATTCTGTGTGCTGGCCTACTGTGTGTCTCCTCCCATATGTGCATGCCTACTGTGTGTGCACGCTCCCGAGAGCAGAGGCTTCCTTATCTTTTCCTTCCTGGAACCCAGCCCATAGAATAGTGCTGTCATTCAGCAAGTATTTGTTGAATGAATGAAAGAACATATCCAGTTAGAGCAGGATTCTAACTTAAATTCACATGCCTGTAAATCTATGTTCTTAACCTAATAGTTGTGGGTTTTTTTATTGATAAAAGTCATACTAAGAGCATGATATGAGAATTAGCCATGTACTCTGTACATTGTTCTCTAAGCACTTTTCCATGTATTAACTCATATAATCCCCATTTTACAAATGATGAGACGGCTGCACAGAGAGGTTAAGTGACTTGCGTAAGGTAACATAGTAAGAATGTGGAAGAGCCAAGATTCGAATACAGCTAGTCTCAATCTGCTCTCAGCCACTCGGCAGCGCTTTCTCTCAAAAAAGGTAAAAGCTGAAAGGAGATAGCTCAGAACCTCCAGATAGAGCTCCTTGCCTTCATGGAGCTGGAATGGCTATCTGCTCTTCACACCTCTCCTTCAGATCTCTGCTCAAATATCACCTTTAGAGAAGCTAATCATGAGCATTTTATAGAAAAATAGTCTTCCCTCCCCTCCCACCCTACATTTCCTGTCCATGGCGTCCGGTATTGTTTTGTTCAGGTGGTGCTGGTTTGTCTCCCCTCACCAGAATGTAAATTCTGCGAGAGCTGGGACTCCAGCCGCTTTGCATGCTGTCCTGTCCCATGTTCCTATAAGCAGGGACGGATGCCGTTGGCAGTCTATACATACTCCCAGATGAGTGCAAGACCACTCCTTTTTCTCGGATGAACCGTATTTCCCATGGTAGCCATGCTGTGTGGGTGTGTCCTGCCCACCACTGTTTCTGTTGTATAGTTTGAGGTTTCTTAGCAAGACTTGACGGCATTTCTCCTCCGCAGCTTCACTGCCTTTGGTCATGAAACTCAGTTTGCCACACACAAGCTGTGAAGTTGTCCTGTTTGTTAACCATTCTCCACATCTGGGCAAGAGGGTAGAGTGAAAGCAACAGTGGCTTTGATGTTAATGGGTTGTCTGTTCTCCTGCCCAGTGGAGGAAAAGTCAGTTGAGGTTTAAGGATCTGAGATGCCTCAAAATGTTTCCTTTTTTTTTTTCTTTTATAAATATATTTTATTAATTTTTACAGAGAGAAAGGGGGAGAGAGCTAGAAACATTGATGAGAAACATTGATCAGCTGCCTCTTGCACACCCCCTACTGGGGATGTGCCCGAAACCAAGATACATGCCCTTGACCAGAATGGAACTCGGGACCTTTCAGTCTGCAGGCCGACACTCTATCCACTGAGCCAAACCTGTCTCGGCCTCAAAATGTTTCATAGCCATTAAGGTCTGTTTGTTTACATGATTCGTAACTCACTGCTACTTTTCTTAAATACCGAGAATCTTTCTTCACTGATTTCTGTACTAAGTTCATGTTCTTTCTTTATCCCCTGAGATTATCTTTTTTTATCAGTGTTTATATGTATAGTGGCTTCTTAAAGATGTTTACATGCATTTTGAACATGCCATTTAAAAAATGGTCTTTTCTCAATGCAAATCACTGACCACACTTCAAATGACTTCACCCTGTCTGACTTGGGCTGTAGTCTTACAAATATAAATGGATGTCACAGTAATTGAGACGAGAAAGTAGCTGGTTATGAAATAAAACAAAGTTGAAAACTAGGAATGATGAACAATTTGACTAGTAAAATAAAATAATAAGTGTTTTAAACAGAAGAAGATTTGTTCATCTACATATGATCTCTGAACGCATAATAATCTGACCACTCAGTGTGTGTGTGTAAAAAAAAAAAAAAAAAAATATATATATACACACACACACACACACACACACACACACACACATACAGTGGTACCTTGAGATACGAGTTTAATTCGTTCCGTAACCTTGAGGCATGGGAAACTATGAGACGCTTGAGTCTCTGTAAACTGGTGGGTCGTGTGCAGCCGGCCGATCTGCGCGATTACTCGTATCTCAACTGTTGCTCGTATTTCAAAGCAAAAATCGCTGGCTCGATGGCTCGTATCTCAAAAATCTCGTAGGTTACGGAACGAATTAAACTCGTATCTCAAGGTACCACTGTATGTGTGTGGATCCCTAAAACACGCAGATCGGAAAAAAAAAAAATTAGAGGCCCAGTGCTAGAAATTTGTGCATGGGTGGGGTCCGGCTAGCCTGGCTAGGGGAGAGCAGTTGGCTGGCCTGTCTGCTGGTCGAACTTCTGGTTGAGGGGAAAATTTGCATATTAGCCTTTTATTATATAGGATATACACTGAGTGGCCAGATTAGTATGCGTTCAGAAATCATAATAATCTGGCCATTTAGTGTATAATTCTATGAATAATTTCTGTTTTAGAGCATAGAAAGGGTGGTTTCCCTCTGTTAATGTCTTTTTAAAATTGAGATATAATTGACATAACATTGATTTTAGGTGTATAACATAGTGATTTCACACACACACACACACACACACACACACACACACACATACACTAGAGGCCCAATGCACGAAATTTGTGCAAGAGGCTTGGCCCCGCCGCTGTTGCGGTGGCTGCCTCTGCCTTGGCCCCCATCTCGGCCTCAGCTCTGCTGCGGCAATTTCTTCCAGAAGGACTTCCAGTCTAATTAGCATATTATACTTTTATTATTATAGATATACTAGAGGCCCGGTGTATAAAATTCATGCACAGAGGGTGAGGTGGGTGGACGGGTTTCCCCTAAGCCCAGCCTGCACCCTCTCCAGTCTGGGACCCCTTGGAGCATGTCTGACTGCTGGTGTAGGCTCGATCTTGGGGATCGGGCCTAAACTGGCTCTTACAATCCTGGACTGCTGGCTCCTAATCGCTTGCTTGCCTGCCTGGTCACCCCTTACTGTCCCCCTCCTCTCCCTCCGGCCGGCCTGGTTCCTCTAACTGTCCCCCCTCTGCGAACCTAATTGTCCCCAACTGCCCCCCCCATTGCCAGCCTGGTCACCCCAACTAACCCCCCTCTGTCAGCCTGGTCACCCCAACTAACCCCCTTCTGTCAGCCTAATTGCCCCTCATGGCCCCTCTACCGGCCTGGTCGCCCCACGCAGGCTGCTGTTCAGTCGTTTGGTTGTCCCTCACTAACCCCCCTGCTAGCCTGATCATAGGCAGCCACTTGTGAGGGCATGAGGGTCAATTTGCATATTGCCCTTTTATTATATAGGAAGATATATAGAGCCAAAATTATTATCATAGTAAGTCTTGCTAACACCCATTTCTACCCATTATTACAAGTTTTTTCCTTGTGATGAGAACTTTTCAGATATAGAACGTAGTATTGTTAACTATAGGCACCATGCTGTACATCACATCCCCAGGATGTATTTGTCTTGTAACTAGAAGTCTGTATTTCTCACCTATTTTCCCCACCCTGGCAGCCATCAGTCTCTTCTCTGTACCTGTCTGAGTTTGTTGGTTTGTTTGATGCCGCATATAAGTGACAGAGATCACCCTTTATTATTTTCAGATGACTTAGACTTCTTTGCAGCTCACATTTTCAATTCAGAGATTTTCAAATTAGTGCTCTCTCTTTTTCATAAAAATCCTATCCTTGATTCACACCAGTAGCTCAGTGTTTCTCAGTGAGCCTGTGGTTACCTGCACCAGAATCCCCTAGCAACCTTTATTGTGTTGGAGGAGGTCCTGATTATTCTAATATGCACGAAAGTTTGTGTTAGCCAGTGAACCCTCCAACTCTAAGCTAGTCCCCCATGCCTTTCCTGAACCCCTTTTGCAGCCAGGATCTTGAAGTGTGGCACATCCCAGCCTTCTGCATGTCTAAGGGTTTGCTTCCTGCTGCGACAGTGCCGGGTCGTTTCGGTTTCCCCGCTGTATTCCCCTCTGATCGTTGCCTCAGTACATGTCAGTTCCTTTCTCTTTTCCTTCTCCAACACCAGCACACTCCAGATGAAGATGCAGGATTGTGTCTGTCCTTAAGTCGTCTTCCTTCTCTCTTTCTACATTCCCCCGGGAACGGTCTCCACTTCCCACAACTTCAGTAAGACTCGCAGCTGTCTCTCTCCAGTTCTTCCTTACCTCCGAGTTGGGGTCTATAGCTTGAATTGTCTACTAGTTATTTCTAATTACACACCCACTATCACTTCAAACTCAACATCGCTAAAACTAAATGGATTGCTTTTACCCCCAAATCAAGTTCTTTTTCTCTCACTTTGATTATGAAATAATAGTGATTTGTTTTAATTGCAGGCTCTTCAGCAAAAGCCCTTGTCAGTTTAAAAGGTAAGATTCCCACCATGATTCTGTAGGTATGGCATAAGCTAGAGATTTAATTCATTGAATGAACGTGGGTTAGTGTTTTTTCTGAATTATGATTCATTATAGCTTTCAATACTGGTTTTCACTGGTGACAGTTTTACATTCATATGACGTTACAAATTGGTCCTTGGTTGTTAGAAATTACTAAGAATCCCCCATCCCCTAGAATTATTGATTAAAGAACTTTATTGTTAGATTTAAAACATTTATTTTTTAAACATTTATTAAACAATTATGCTAAGCTGTATTTTTGTATAATAGCTTATTTTTAAGAATCTTGCCTTTAAGTAATAATGCAAATCTCTTAAAAACAAAAGAACAATAATAATTTCCTTTTCTGAGAAAAAAGATAATGTTACTTGGTCTTGCTATTTCTTTCTGTAAGTAGTACATTAGACTAACCCTCTTAATATAATATAGCTCATTTTGAAATTTTACCTTTTGAGCAAAATTCTACTAGGTAAGTATATTTGGAACAAAGCTAGATATTCTAAAGGTCATCAGTCCTTTTAATTTTTAAAACTACTGTGTTGTGCTTTGAATTGGTGATTTACCAAATTAAATCTGGCTTGAGAGTACTTATCTTGAGAGTTATCCTAATTTATTTGCCTACCAAGATCAACCCCATCCTACCTTTTTTCTTTTGTACTTGTTAAAAAGTATTTCATTATTATGAAATATTTAGTACTTACTAATAAGTATTTCATATTCTCCCTCAATATTAAAATTACTTTTCTTTTAAAAATACATATATCCACACACACACACACAATAAAGTTTCTTATAGAAAAAAATTAGAAAATGCTGATGAGCAGCTAGAAGGAAATGAAGCTAATTGCATTTGGTATATCATCCCAGGGTTCTGTGATTCTCTCTGTATAAAGATACCCTTTTTATAAAAGTTAAACTTATCCTTCTTTTCATAGTATGTCTAATCAGCCACTTGATTGAATCTCTCTGATTGCATACAACTAAAGACACTCTAGAAACACCACACATTTCCTTTTTTGAATATCAAGGGTTCATATATTGAAGTAGAAAACATTTAGAAATATTCTCTAAATTCAAGGTTAGAAGAAGTTTTTTTCTTTGCCTGATTTTGATTAGATTGCATTTATGAGATAGTTTCTGGAAAATTAGAATAGAGGAATTACTAAAACCCAGGAAGAAAGAAGCCACACATATTTTAATAAGAAAATTTAATATTTTCAAGATGCATTGCCTTGCCAAGTTACTTAAGAGTTTGACAGAAACAAACAAACCCCAAGCCAACAAAAACACAGATGAGACCTTTCATTTGTAATAAACTAAAGTTATTATGATCAATGTATTTTTTTTTCATCTTGGTAAATATTTCAGTTATATTGCTATTATTAGAAAGGCAATGTTCATAGTATGAAATCCTTTGAATTAAATTTAAATCTTATTAGTAATAATTATTTATTACAGAGGGAAGCTTATCTAACACATGGAATGAAAAGTTCAGTTCTTTACAAAAAACACCTGTTTGGAAAGGCAGGAGTACAGGCTCTGCTGTGGAAATGGTAAGGAATTAGTTTTTAGAATATGATAGCTAAATTGTTTGTATTATTGTCATGTGCACGTTCTTAAAGCACAGTAAAAAATTTCCAAGGTTTTCCCCCACCTTTAAGCATTTGAGTTTTTTTATTTTAATTCATTGATTTAAGAGAAAGAAACACCAATTTGTTGTTCCACTAATTTATGCATTCATTAGTTGCTTTTTTTTTTTAATTGATTTTTTTTTTACAGAGAGGAAGGGAGAGGGACAGAGAGTCAGAAGCATCAATGAGAGAGAAACATAGGTCAGCTGCCTCCTGCACACCCCCGACTGGGGATGTGCCCGCAACCAAGGTACATGCCCTTGACTGGAATCGAACCCGGGACCCTTCAGTCCACAGGCCAATGTTCTACCCACTGAGCCAAACCGGTTTCGGCATTAGTTGCTTCTTGTATGTGCCCTAATTGAGGGGCGGGGGAGAAAGGGGATCGAACCCACAATCTTAGCATATCAGGAAGGCGCTCTAACCAACTGAACTATCCTACCAGGGCAAGCATTTGAGTCTTTAAATGCCTTTGAGCAGTATATAAGTATAAATAAATAATCTGTAATCTGTGATAATCTGGTCATTGTTAAGCATGTGTTAAGTAATTGTAGTTTTTTAAAATAGGCAAAAAACAAAATAACTCCAACAATCCAAACTGGTGCTTTTATAAGATAGTAAAATTTGCATGGCTCTGGTCCCTACAAAAAGATATATAAATAACTGGTAAAATATTAACATCTTGTGTAGGTCAAGGGTAATTGTGTTTAGGGGTGACAAGTAGAGATGAGCATATAGTTGGCATGACTCATGATTTGGGGGATCTCTGTTCCTCCCCTGCCCAGGAGGCTTTAGGGATCTGTCCTAAAACAAGCCTGGAGCTGTGATACACAGCAGTGGTCACACTATCTGGACAATTGACCACAGTGAATGTGCAGGACTTTCTACACTCCCATCAGTTCTGTCACCAGGGGAGAAGGGCTTCTAGTCAGGGCTATGGAGTGTTGAGACTCGTGGAGGATTTAATTCAAGATCCTGACCTCTAACCTTGACCCGATTGGATAGTGCCCATATGTTGCTAGTTCTCTGTACCTCCCTCCCTTTTAAATAGGCATGAAGCTCTGTCTTGAATAGTGGAAGAAGGATTTGAAAAAGGATACAGGTACTATGGGATATTATTTGTTCTTTTAAATGAGATCTCTGAACCTAGAATAGACTGTAAAATTTTTCATATTATACGCCTTTAAGTAGATGTATACTTCGGGCACTTAAGTTTTTTTTTTTTTTTCTACAGGCTTTTATCAGGTTATCTATTATAGGCATCTCATATTTTTATCTGTAAATGAAAATTCAGTTAACAATTTTTTTCCAGTTCACAGTTTTTGACCTCAGATCTAGTATATTGTATACATTTAGATTTACCCTCTAGAGTGGCCTAGTAACTGCCCTAGCCCAGCCCTGTGCAGCAGCATATGTGATACACCAAGCTGGCGTGAACCCAGACACCAATAGAATAAGAACTGGAATTTCCAGAATTTATTTTCCGGTCTTCATTCAGATCTGCTAGTGTACTAATGGGATTCGGGTTTCAGCTTAATCATCAGCGAGTTGTTTTATTTGTAAACATTTTATAAATATGTATCTTACTACTTTCTAAATCTGAGATTATTTGTACTTTGTATTACCTATACTTTAACCTTCTGTACTGATAATCTAGAGTTAGCTGTACTTTCCAATATAGAATTATATTTTGGAACAAAAATGGGAAGTGTTCAGTCTTTTTATGAAATAAAATAATTTATATCATAGCCTTTCAGAAATTCAAAACGAAGTCGATTCTTTTCTGATGAAGATGACAGACAAATAAATACAAGATCACCTAAAAGAAACCAGAGGGTTGCAATGGTTCCACAGGTATGTGTGTGCTGAAATTTTGTTTTATGTGATAGGAAGTGAGCAATTGCTCAGCATAATAAGCTTATATTTTTAGTTACATTTTGAATAACAAGTTATTTTCTTTAAATCAGTGCTCTAAGCCAGTCCTCAGTCTTACAAATACACACTATCTTGTAAGAATGGAGATAGTGGACATTAAGCAAATTGGTTTGGCAATATGAAATCAGTTTGGAATTTGGCATGGAGATGAGAGAGAATTTTACTTTATCGCTGAGGGAAGCATGTTGAAGACTTCCTTTACCCAAAAGAGGAACATATATACCATTAAATAATATCTCCTTTTCACTTTTGGCACTTTTTATTTGTATTTTTTAAATTATTACTTTTTAATATACTTTTATTAATTTCAGAGAGGAAGAGACAGGGAGAGAGAGATAGAGACATCAAGGATGAGAGAGAATCATTAATCAGCTGCCTCCTGGAGGTCCCCCCTGACTGGGGAGTGAACCCACAACCCCGGGCATATGCCCTTGAGGAATCAAACCTGGGACCTTTCAGTCCACAGGCCGATGCTTTATCCACTGAGCCAGACTGTCTAGGGCTGGCGTATTTTAAAAAGTCATGGTAGACATGTAAGAATCAAAGCAATGAATGAAAATTGGGTAATGAAATATTAACTTCAAGAATAATGCGGCCCAAGCCAGTTTGGCTCAGTGGATAAAGCATTAGCCTACGGACTGAAGGATCCCAGAATCGATTCCAGTCAAGAGCACATGTCCAGTTGTGTGCTTGATCCCCAATAGGGGGCATGCAGGAGGCAGCCAATCAATGATTCTGTCTCATTGATGTTTCTATCTCTCTCTCCCTCTCCCTTCCTCTCTGAAATCAATAAAAATATATTTAAAAAAAAGAATAATATGATTTTTCCCCCTATCAAATTTTTAATTTTTGAAAGTCATTCCCTACTTCCCTGTCATTTTTGTTTGTTTGTTTTGTTATTCCTCACCCAAGGATAAAGATAGAGTGGGAAAGATGGAAGGAGGGAGGGAGGGAGAGAGGGAGAGAGGAAGAGAGAGAGAGAGAGAGAGAGGGAGAGAGAGAGAGGAACATCAATGTGAGAGAGACATCAATTGGTTGTCTCCTGCACCAGCCCCTAGGGGGTGGGTATCAAACCTGTCACCCAGTTATGTGCCCATGACTGGGAATCAAACCACTGAACGACACCACTGGCCAGGCTCATTTTCCCCCCAGAAGTGTTAAAGACTTTTCACTATGGTAGGTTATAGTAGAGGTGATTTTTCTCAACCACAGATTGGGCATCAAAGGAATTAAAGGAGTGAACAGCAATATGCCCTACCAAACACATAAAATGTCTTACATGTGCTGGAAACCAATAATTGTCTCACTAATAGAAAGTGTGGACAAGGAACCCGGAAGGCTGGTCAACCTTGAAGCTCTGAAAGGTCAAAGCCAGCCACCCCCTATTTAATTGAGACAATGAACTTCCCCATCAAATAATCATGTAAATCCTTATTGATAAGGTAATCTACTTGTTACTGGAATTGCCTGCTTCAGGGCAAAGGGTGAATTCCAAACCTGAATAAAAGGGATGGCAAGGCCAAAGGAAGGGAGTAGTCTTTCCACTAGAGGAAGGTTCCTGTCTGGCCCCCCAATATCGCCAACTTAATGCTTTTCTAGTCTCTCTCTTCATTTGCGTGCGGCCTCCTCCAGAACCAGAACCCTGAATGGGAACCCTGAACCATGCGGGACGTGAAAGAGGTTCCCACATACATGCTTTTACGATAATCCCAAATTGTAAAAATATCTATGTCTTGTAAAATGAACAAAAAGGTATTTTGAAAAATGTTTAATGACAATAACAAATGTACAAAGCATCTAAAATTCAGTTTAAAAAACGGAAATAATACAAAATGTGCATAGTTTGACTCAGTAGATGTTAGATACAAGGTTGAATGAATATAAGAAATAGTTAAATAACTTTTCGTTGTATTGATTTAGGAGAGGTGTGTTATTAGGATAATATGAATAACAACTCTCTAAATGTGGATTGTTTTAAAACTTCTGTTTTTCCTGTAGCAATTTCTTAGGAAAATTTCCAAGCATTTCAGAAAACTTGAGTCTTTGCGACTATAAAGCCATCCTGTTCCACTCACTCACTGCCTGGCTCCGTAGCCACCTCATTCCTTCCCCACTGCCTTAGAGTCCTTTGTGCCTCTGAGCAGGAGACTGAGTTTGTCATGTCTAACCTTAGCATCCCTGGTTCTTTCAAGTTTTATTTACATGACTCGACTTGTTTCCTTATCCTCCTCTAAATTCTTGTATTCTGTCTGTGTGTTGTTGTTAATCCTCATTTGAGGATAGTTTTTCCATTGATTTTTGAGAGAGTGGAAGGGAGAGGGGAGAAGGAGGAGGAGGAGGAGAAGGAGAGAGAGAGAGAGAGAGAGAGAGAGAGAGAGAGAGAGAGAGAGAGAGAGGGAGAGAGGGAGAGAGGAAAACATTGATGTGAGAGCCACATCAAGTGGTTGCCTCCCATACACACCCCAACCAGAGCGGGGAACAGGCAACCTAGGGACTTGCCCTTGACCCTTCGGTTCTCTGACGGACACTCTAACCACTGAGCACACTGGCTGGGGCATATACCTATATTTGTTTTTAAGCTTACCTTTATTATTGAAAATATTACATGCCGAAACCGGTTTGGCTCAGTGGATAGAGCATCAGTCTGTGGACTGAAAGGTCCCGGTCAAGGGCATGTACCTTGGTTTCGGGCACATCCCCAGTAGGGGGCGTGCAGGAGGTAGCTGATTGATGTCTCTCTCATTGCTGTTTCTAGCTCTCTATCCCTATCCCTTCCTCTATGTAAAAAAATCAATAAAATATATTAAAAATATATATATATATTACAGATGCCCCCCCCTCCATTGCCCCTCTCCTCCCACACCTACCCCTTCCCAGCATATGTATTATGTTGATTTGATCTCTAGCAGTCCTGATGAGATAGGTTACTCTTACACCATCCCATTTTTCAGAAGAGAAAACAAGACACTGAAGTGTCTTGCTCAGGGCCACAAGCTAGGAAGTGAAGGCTGCTACTAAAGTGGCAGACATCCTGTCTCCACAGCCCGGTTTTCTTATATTTCAGCAGTTTTATTGAGATATATTTCCCATATCATACTACTCACCTATTTAAAGTGATACACAATGGTGTTAATATAGGCACAATTGAGCAAGCATAAGACCAGTTTTAGAATGTTTTCATCACCCCAAAGAAACCCTGTACCCTGCACAGTCACTTCATTTTCCATGTGTTGAATAAAAGGTGTAATTGCTACAACAAGGGTATTAACATTTAAGCTTTAGAATATAGTGCCAAAAAGGTCAATTTATAAAAGTTGGAATAATTTCTGTTGCTACTAATAGTTTGAATATATTTCCCCATTCTCACCAAGATCTTTAATACACTTTTACTATATCCAATGAGCCATTTAAAAATCTGGGTCAATAATTCAAAGGAAAGAAAAATAACACTTTCTCTGATGATATAATTTATAGTAAATTGGTTATTATTTATGCTTAATAATTCTCAACATATATAGAGAGATAGAAACATCAGTGATGAGAGAGAATCATTGATTGGCTGCCTCCTGCACACCCCCTACCGAAAATTGAGCTTGCAACCTAGAAATGTGCTCTGACTGGGAATCAAACTGGTGACCTCTGGGTTGATGCTCAGCTGCTGAGCCACACCCAGCTGGATGGTTATTTTCTTATTAGTTTGTAAGAATTTTGTATATATTAAGAACATTAGCCTGTGGGCTGTTTATATTGGCTGTACTTTTCTTCAGAGTTTATAGGATTTTTTTTTTCCCACTTTGTTTTTGTATTTTTCACCATGCAGTATTGAATAAAAATTTTAAAAGTCAAATATAACTATCTTTCCTTTTTATGATTTGCTGAGTTTTTATGCTCAGAAAGACCTTCCTTAGTATAAAATTTATAGTTCTAGAATTCTCTCATTTCTATTTTTAATCTTCATAGTTGAAAGTATTACATATGCTCTCCCTTCCCCCCCTTTGACCCCTTCTAGCCCACCCCCACTTCTCATATTTCTTATATAATTTAATTTCTTAAATGTTTAAATATTCAATCCATCTGGAATTTATTTTGGAGTAAGGAATGAGGTAAGACTGCAACCTGATTTTTCCCGCCAGAGGACTACTTGTCCTGGTCACATTTGCTGAGTAATCCATCATTTATACATTGATTTAGTATGCTACCTACAACAGGAGGCAGACTTCTGTATACATTTGGGATTATTCCTAGGCTTTCTCTCTTTATGTCTCCTGTCTATGTGCTAGTATCAAATTGTTTTAATATTGCTTTATATTTTGGTTAAATGTCTATAAGGCATTATTACTTACTCTTTTTTTAGATTTTCTTGAATATTTTTGTACATTTTTTTCCATGTAAACTAGATTCAAACTGACTAGGAAAAAAATCTCAATGGAAGTTTTGTTGGTATTACAATAATATTATAAATTTATGGGGTTTGACATGTTACATTGAGACTGCCTAGCCACAAACTGGTTGTAGTTCCACCTATTTAAAAACCTTAATGTCTCTAGTAGACTTCAAGTTTTTTTCTTGTCTACCACATTTCTTAAGTGTATTCCTAGGTATTTAATACTTTTGTTTTTGTCATTTTTGCTGTCATAAATAGGATATTCTGTTTTATTATCTAACCAGTTTTCATTTATATATTGAAAAGATAATGACTTTTGAAAGATATTCTTATATCAACTTGTATTCACCCACATTATTAAATTATCTTATAATTATTATTTTTTAATATATTTTACTGATTTTTATAAGAGAGGAAGGGAGAGGGATAGAGAGTTAGAAACATCGATGAGAGAGAGAGACATCCATCAGCTGCCTCTTGCATGCCCCACACTGGAGATGTGCCCGCAACCAAGGTACATGCCCTTGACCAGAATCGAACCTGGGACCCTTCAGTCCGCAGGCTGATGCTTTATCCACTGAGCCAAACCGGTTTCGGCTATCTTATTATTTTTAACAGTTATAGTTGGGTTTTCTGGGTCAGTCATATTATCTAAAACTACTGGTAATTTTGTCTTCTGCTTATAATTTTCTTATCTAATTGGCTAATTCCATCAAAACGAAGTTAAAAAGTAGTGACAGCCACCATCTTTGACATATTTCTCACTTTAATGAGAATGTTTTTAATATTTTAAACATTGAATATTAACCTTTGCATTGGAATGAAGAGAAATGTGTTGTATAGGTTAAGAAAGTATCTGTTTTTATTTCATGGGCAATCTAGGTAAAGGTTTGTCAGTTTTTTCTTTTTTTCTTTAATTCTCACTTGAGGATATGCTTTCATTGATTTCAAGAGAGAGTGTGGGAAAGAGGGAGGGAGAGAGAGACAGGGAGAAAGAGAGAAAGGGAAACATCGATGCATAGCGACCTGACCTGGGTATGTGCCCTGACTGGGAATGGAACCTGTGACCCTTTGGTGCATGGGACAGTGCTCCAACCAACCAAGTCACACTGGCCAGGGTTGTCAGTTCATTTTATTTTATTGATTTGAGAGAGAGAAACATGGATTTGTTGTTCCACTTATTTATGCATTCATTCATTGCTACTTGTATGTGCCCTGACTGGGAATCAAACTCTCAACCTTGGTGTAGGAGAATGCTCTGATGAGCTCAGTTACCTAGCCAGGATAAGGTTTGTCAATTTTGTTGATCTTTTCAAAGAACTTTTGGTTTCATCAAAAATTTTTTTCTATTGTTTTTCTGTTTTTGTTTTTTTTATTTCATTTATTTCTGTTCTAATCTTGATAATTTTTTCTTCTGCTTGCTTTGGGTATTATTTGTTCTTTTCTAGTTTCTTAAAGTGGAAAGGTAGGTTGTATATTTGAGATCTATCTTCTTTTCTAATATAGGCATTTATCCTATAGATTTTCCTCCAACCATTACTTTAGGCGTATCATTTAACCTTTAGCTTATTGTATTTTTTCAGAGGTTTCCTCTATTTCTATTCTATTAAGAATTATTTTAATTGATATTGAATTTTGTCAATGTCCTTAGCATCTGTGAAGGTGATCATAAGAGTTTTATTGTTTTGATTTATTAATGGCAAGTTATATTAACAGTTTTTTTAATACTGGACTCTCCTTGCATTTTGTTTTGTGTGTTTATTTATAATCCTTGCATTTTTGACATAAATTTCAGTTGGTTGTGCTGTATTCTTTTGATGTTCTGATGGTGTGTATCTGGTAATACTCTTTTTAAGCTTTTTAAAAATTGAGATATAATGATATATCTATTATATTACTTTCAAGTGTACAATATAATGATTGATATTTTTATATATTGCAAAATCATTACCACAATAAGTCTGGTTAACATTTGTCACCACAGTAACATATTTTTTCTTTCTTTTCTTTTTTTTTAATAATATATTTTGATTTTTTACAGAGGAAGGGAGAGGGATAGAGAGTTAGAAACATCAATGAGAGAGAAATATTGATCAGCTGTCTCCTGCACACCCCCTACTGGGGATGTGCCCACAACCAAGGTTTATGCCCTTGACCAGAATCGAAACTGGGACCCTTCAGTCCGCAGGCCGCTCTATCCACTGAGCCAAACTGGTTTCGGCCTAATATTTTTTCTTATTATGAGACCTCTTAAAATCTCTTAGCAACTTTTAAATATGCAATACTGTATTAACTATAGTCATACTTTGTATCCCATTCCTATGACTTAACTAATTTTGTAACTGGATGTTTCTACCTTTTGACCTATTTGGTCCATTTCCTACCTCCTACCTGGGTATGTACCCACAGCCATGGTACATGCCCTTGCCTGGAATCGAATCTGAGACCCTTGAGTCCGCAGGCCGATGCTCTATCCACTGAGCCAAAACAGTTAGGGCCTGTGCCCATTTTTAAATTGATTGCTAGTTTTTTTGCTGTTGAGTTTTAGAAGTTCTCCCTTTTTTTCTTTAAATTTAAATACGCTTTTATTGATTTCAGAGAGTAAGGAAGAGGGAAAGAGGTTGATCTGTGGCCTCCTGCACACATCTTACTAGGGGTGGAGCCTAATAACCTGAGCATGTGCCCTGACTGGGAATTGAAGGATGACCTGGTTCGTGGGACTATGTTCAACCAATTGAGCCACACTGGCTGGGCTCAATGCCTTTGCTTTTGATGTCAAACCCAAAAAGTCATCACTTAAACCCGTGGTCGGCCAACTGCAGCTTGCGAGTCACATGCGGCTCTTTGGCCCCTTGAGGACTATTTCTCACAAGCGTCTTTTTCCTACTTGCCTTAATTGAAATCGTACTGCAGTGCAAAAATGTTGGGGGCACATAGTTCACCTTCTTTGTCAGAATGTTATGAAACCAGAGGCTTTAATTAACTTTGTTAGAATTAATTAGGATGCTTATTAAATAATAGCAAAAATTTCATGTTGGATATTGTTGACTCTTTTTGAGTATTTAACCACAGTCTACCTTTTTACAAATGTATTCAGTGTTATAGATGCTCATTTTTATTTGATGGAAATGTAATTGATCTGTGTTTCTTTATTTTATAGAAATTTACAGCAACAATGTCAACACCAGATAAGAAAGCCTCACAAAAGATTGGTTTTCGATTACGTAACCTACTCAAGCTTCCCAAAGCGCATAAATGGTGCATATACGAATGGTTCTACTCAAATATAGATAAGTGAGTATCATGAATTAGATCATGAATATTACTGGAACCAAAAATTTTAAGTTTTTCAAACGTTATAAGCTATAAGTTTTCCTGTAGGTCCATTTTGATCCTATTTTGTCCTAAATTCCTTTTTCTATTCTTTATTCTGGTTTGATTCATTTCCATTTCTCATAGTTTTCTTCCCTTTTTTTCTCTTTTGAGGAAGAAGTTGTTACACATTTTATTGTAAAATAAAATGAAAGTATAATTTTTATATTATAATTTATGAAGACTGACACAAAGAACCATTATATGCAATGAATGGGACTTGTTTTATAAATCCTCAGATTTTAAGTGCTGGTATAAGAGTAGAGAAATAGTTGATTCAAGAAGAATTTTAGACATACAGTCTTTCTTATTTGGCAGTACTTAGGCACTTTAGTTACACATAAATGTTTAAATAAAACATTAAGAAATTTGGGTGAAATCTATTCAATAACAGTATTTGCTGATGATTTCTCATCCCACACATTCTGTTCCCTGCCAGTTACTGGTGGTGCTTTGCTGGCTACTTAGCTTTACTTCTACTTTTCAAGCCGGTGAATCTCATGAATATTCATATTTAAGCCCAAGACCTTATCTAAAAAATACATATTTTTATTGATTTTTAGAGTGAGAGGAAGGAAGAGGGTGAGAGAAAAAGAAACATTGATGTGAAGAGAACCATCAGTTAGCTGCCTCCTGCATGCCACCTACTGGGGATCAGGCCCGCAACCCCGTCATGCGCCCAGACTGGCAATTGAACTAGCAGTCTTTTTGGTGCACAGGACAACATCCAACCACACCGGCCAGGGCCCAAGACCTTTGCGTACCATTGCTGCTGCTTGATTGCCCAAACCCATGAATAGAGTTATTTTTGTCCACAGATTTTCCATAGGTGTGTAAGCAGGCTCTGGGGGTGTCAGAGTGTGATCTGAGTTCTTGAATTCCATTCTAACTTTCTGGAGTGCTCCAGTTTTCTAAAACTGATTTTATTCTCAAAGAGGACTCCTTGATGATGGTGTTACTTTTGGTCCAGACACTTTGTAGCTAACATTGCTTATCCTCACCAGATGGGATGCCAGAGCCCGGAGCCCCGAGGATACACTTCTGTAGGACATTTAACAACGTCAGGGTCTCCTGGGCCTCTGAGCACAGGCAGTAGTTCCTGAGTAACTCTTACACATTATTTGTTCCACAAAAGCCAAGAATTTAATGTAGTTTTAGCCCCTTGAATGTGTATCTGATGTGTATATATTTTGTGTAAAAGTTTGCATTTTGTGATTAGTTTGATGTTGAAAATTGAAATGCATATTTAAGTTTTTGTCTCTTAAGTAACATATTGTGCATTAACCATTAAAATACCATTTCTATTTTGTAGACCGCTCTTTGAAGGTGATAATGATTTCTGTGTATGTCTAAAGGAATCTTTTCCTAATTTGAAAACAAGAAAGTTAACAAGAGTAGAATGGGGAAAAATCAGACGGCTAATGGGAAAACCACGGAGGTAATAATGTTTTGTTTAAAGTAAAATCAGTATGTTGAGAGTGTCATAACTGCATTGATTTAGGTTTACTACAAAATTGAGAGGAAGATGTAGAGATTTCCCATGTACCCCCTTGCCTCCGCACAGGCATAGCCTTCACAGTGATCAACATCTTCCAACACAGGGGTACATGTATGACAATTGGTGAACCTACATCAACACATCATAACCATCTAACATCCAAAGTTTAGATTAGGGTTCATTCTTGGTGGTGTACATTCTGTGGGTTTTGAGGAAGATATAAGGACATATACCCATCATTATCATCATACAGGGTAGAGTCACTGCCCTAAAAATCCTCTGCTCCACCTATCCGTCCCTCCCCTCCATCCAACTCCTGGCAGCCACTGACCTGATCTGCCTAGTTTTGCATTTTCAGAATGTCATGTTTGGGGATCAAAGAGTATGTAGCCTTTTCAGACTGGCTTCTTTCACTTAGTAACTCATGGCTTGGTAGCACATTCTTTTGGGCCGTGAATAATATTTCAGCATCTAGATGTATACCATTCACTACTGAAGGACACCTCATTGCTCCACGTTGTGATGGATAGGAAAAAAGCTGCTATTACCATCCATGTGCAGATTTTTAGTGTAGACCTAAGTTTTCAGCTCATTTGTGTAAATACCAGGGACTGTGGTTGCTGGATCATTAGGGAAGAGCATGTTCAGTTTTATAAGAAATAAATGAATTGTCTTCCAAAGTGACTGCACCATTTTGCTTTCCCACCAGCAGTGAATGAGAGTCGTGTTGCTCCATAGCCTGGCCAGCATTTGTGTCAGTGTGTGACTTAGGCGTTCTAATAGGTGTGTAGTGGCATCTCGTTCCATTTGCATTTCCCTAATGACATAGGATGTGGAACATCTTTTCCTATGTTTATTTGCCATCTATATCTCTTCTGTGGTGATATTTGTTTTCTTAAAAGTTTAAACATACACTGGCCATATAACCCAACCATTTCACTCCTATGTATTCACATAAGAGAAATGAAAGAATATGTTTATATACAAAAACCTGTACACAAATATTTGTATCAACTTTGTTGTAATAGCCCCAAACTGGAAACAACCCAAACATGCACCAATAGGTGAATAGATAAACAAATTGTGATGCTTCCATAGAATAGAATACTGTTTTCCAGTAAAAAGGAATGAACCACGGATACATGACAACATGGATGAATCTTAGAATAACTATGTTAAGTGAAACAAGTCTGACAAAAGAGTACATACTAGATTCCATTTACGTAAAATTTTAGAAGATAGAAATGATGGGAAGCAACTCAGTAATTGCTCAGGAAGTGGGAGTATAGAAGTAGGAGGAGTGCAAAATAAGGATAATAAAGTGACACAAGAAACCTTAATGGTAACCAATGTCTTTATACTTTATTATCTCTACTGTGATGATGGTTTTATGGATATATATTTTGTGGCATGAAATCTGGTTTAAATACTTTTGGTTTTTCATAGAATTTGAAAATAAAAGTCAGACGCCCTAAAGATAAGAGTAAATTTAGTATTCATACTTTAAGGCAGGAAGAATGAGTAAACGTTTGCATGGGCACGTCTAGTTTTGTTTTTGTTTTGTTTTTTTTTTTACAGAGAGGAAGGGAGAGGGATAGAGAGTTAGAAACATCAATGAGAGAGAGAGACATCGATCAGCTGCCTCTTGCACGCCCCCTACTGGGGATGTGCCCGCAACCAAGGTACATGCCCTTGACTGGAATCGAACCTGGGACCTTTCAGTCCACAGACCGACGCTCTATCCACTGAGCCAAACCAGTTTTGGCTAGTTTTTAATTCCTGTATTAGTAGGCTTACTGGATGACAGGGAAAATATCATGTTCTTCTTAATAGAATATTAAAATGGAACTTCTTCCTTCAGAGAAGACCTGGGATCCAGCTACAGTTTTGTCAAAGGATGTGAACAAATTCTTCTCCTTTGTAGGAAGGAATAATTTAGGGTTACTTATATACCTTTGAGTCTTGCAAGGCCCTGTTTTTAATAAGATATTTGAAAAGAAATTATTGCTTCTATGAACCCATTTTAAATACAATACTCTAGAATGAGAGGAAGAAAGAGAACAATGAGATGGATGGCATGGTTCAAAGCTTTTGTGTAGGGCAGTTATTTTATATTATTTTTATAATTTATTCTAGATGTTCTTCTGCATTTTTTGAGGAAGAAAGATCAGCATTAAAACAGAAACGGCAGAAAATCCGGCTCTTGCAACAAAGGAAAGTTGCGGATCTTTCACAATTCAAAGATCTCCCAGATGAAATTCCTCTGCCCCTGGTTATTGGAACCAAAGTTACAGGTTAGTAAAGACAAGCTTAGTAATATTTTGACTTTTAATTTTTCTTTTTTTTTAAATTAAATCTTTATTGTTCAGATTATTACATTTGTTTCTCTTTTTTTCCCCTCCATAGCTCCCCTCCACCTGGCTCCCACCCCTTTCTCTACCCTTACCTCCCCCACATTAACCTCATCCATATGTGTATGACTTTTGTCCAGTCTCTTCCTGTACACCCCTCACCTGAGAATTATCAGTCCACTCCCTTTCTATGCCCCTGATTCTATTATATTCACCAGTTTATTCTGTTGATCAAATTTTTAATTCACTTAATTTTTAGATTCACTTGTTGATAGATATGTATTTGTTGTTCATAATTTTTTATTTTTTACCTTTTTCTTCTTCCTCTTCTTAAAGAGTACCTTTCAGCATTTCATATAATACTGGTTTGGTGTTGATGAACTCCTTTAGCTTTTTCTTATCTGTGAGGCTCTTTATCTGCCCTTCAATTCTGAATGATAGCTTTGCTGGATAGAGTATTCTTGGTTGTAGGTTCTTGCTATTCATCACTTTGAATATTTCTTGCCACTCCTGTCTGGCCTGCATAGTTTCTGTTGAGAAATCAGCTGACAATCGTATAGGTGCTCCCTTGTAGGTAATTAACTGTTTTTCTCTTGCTGCTTTTAATATTCTCTCTTTGTCTTTTGCTCTTGGTATTTTAATTATGATGTGTCTTGGTGTGGTTCTCTTTGGATTTCTTTTATTTGGGGTTCTGTGTGCTTCCTGAACTTGTAAGTCTATTTCTTTCACCAGGTGGGGGAAGTTTCCAGTCACTATTTCTTCAAATAGGATTTCAGTATCTTGCTTTCTCTTCTTCTGGCACCCCCATAATTTTGATGTTGGTACGCTTGAAGTTATTCTAGAGGCTCCTTACATTATCTTCACATTTTTGGATTCTTTTTTCTTCTTGCTTTTCCAGTTGAGTGTTTTCTGATTCTTTATATTTCAAATTTTTAATTTGATTCTTGCCTTCCTCTAGTCTACTGTTAGGTCTCTGTATAATATTTTTTATTTCAGTCAGTGTATGTTTAATTTCTAGTTGGTCCTTTTTCATCTTCTCTTGGGTTTTGCTAAATTTATCCATCTTTTCTAGGAAATTCTTGAAAAACCTTATAACCGTGGTTTTGAAGTCTATATCCAGTTTTTTTGTTTTCCTCCATTTCTTTTGTTTGTGATCTCTTCCTCTGTCTCGGCATTTTCACTATTCCGGGGAAACTTCTGTGTTGGAATCGGTCTTATGATACAAGACTTGCAAAACTGCAAAAGCCTCTCTGTTGAGCTTGGGATGGGTGGAGTCTCATCCAGTCGGCCCCGTCCTACATGGCCCCTGGGTCTCACATGTCTCTGGGTAATAGCTGGAGCCATCCCTGTGCGCATGCACAAGGTACCTCTAGACCGCTGCCTTTCCGGCTCTCCTGTGCTCCAGGACTGTATGAATCTGGGTCTCTAGGGTCTCACCCGAAACTGGGGTTTAGTAGAGTTAGAAGTGGCACAGTCTGTAGGCTCTGTCTCCCGCCCACAAGCCAGCGGCACAATCAGCAGTCCGTCCTCTGTGCACAGCGGTGTGTGCGCCTGCAGACTTCTGCCCTTTTGCGACTCTCCTAGATTTCTGTGCACTTCTTCCTTTTCACAGTCCAAACTCCCCCCGTATGAGTTTCGGCTGGACTTGGGGTTCAGTAGGATAAGGGGTTCAGTGCAGTTGGAAGTCTCCCATCTCCCTCCCGCCAGAGAAAGCCAGTCAGGCAATCTGGCACCCACTCTCTCCATGTGCGCGTCTCCGTACCTCAGCTTTTTGCAGCTCCTCTGGGTCTCTGTGAGCCCCTCTCTTTCCTTCTAGTTGTAGAATTTCCATTGGGCCAGCTTTCCTGTGGTTCTGGATGATGTCCGTTCTGTCTTTTAGTTGTAGTTTTGAAATTGTTGTGCGGGGCAGCAGTTTGGGTGCTCACCTATGCCGTCGTCTTGGATTCTCCCCAACTTTTAATTTTTCTCTAAAATAAACTCCATTAGAGAAATGACTTTAAATTTAGAAAGCTTAAACTATAGTTCTAAAGCAATATACTATAGAGAAAATTGTTTCTTTATCTGTGAATTGTTTACATTTCAAAATTTAAAATTCTATTTTTTCCCTTTTTAAAGCAGTCTTTTCTGTATAGTCTACAAACACCATTGTTCTTATGATCCTTGAGTCTAGATGTAGTCAATTTCTAGTCCATAATAAGAAAAGCGTAATGTGCTAATTAGACGGGACAGCCGGATGTCCTTCCGGATGACCTTTTGGACCACCATGCTGTGACACCCACTGGTGCCAGGCCAGCCAAGGCAGGTGCGATGCGATTGATCTGGGGCCCAGCCATCACCCATGATCATCCTGCAGAAGGAGGGCCAGGCCACTGACTGGTGGGCTGTGGCCGGTGGGCAGAGCCTCCCTCTGTGGGGGTGATCCATCACAGAACCCTGG